>JAOQGN010115530.1:0-11752 GCA_027564295.1 Himantozoum antarcticum
TTTAATTTTTCCTTTTTGTTTATTTTTTTTTTTTTTTCAACTTTTTTTTTTTTTTTTTTTTTTTTTTATTTAATTTTTTTATTTTTTTTTTTTTTAAAAAAAAATATTTTTTAAAATTTAATTTTTTTTATTTTTCCTTTTTTTTTTTTCAGTTTTTTATTTTTTGGGCCCCCCCCCCCCCCCCCCCCCCCCCATTCCACAAAATCTAGCCAAAGTGAGTTTCTCACTCTATAATTATGATATTGAGATATCCTAAAGGTAGGAAGATATTTGAGGACATTATCTTCAAACCTATTTACATACTATTTAGTAAAAGGTACATTGAAGTCTACTATGTGATGAAAGTCTTGTTTTAAGATGCGAACAATCTGCATGTAATATAGGCTGCAATCATTTTCAAATCATTGAACTGAAGCGCTCTCTGCTCGAGCTCCACCTGCTCATACCGTCTCGTCATTTCTATGATTGCCTAAATTTAGTATAATTACAGGTTTTTCAGATGTCAATAAAATATGAATTGGCAGCCATGACTTGACAGCCAAACCAAAACATCTCAACAAACAATAAAAAAATCATAAGAATTTAGGACTAATTGTTGTTACAGTACACCATCTGTTGTGTCGTCGCAAAATATGGCTGCCACCCTTTCCTTCGCAGCCATGCGAGAAGTAGTACTAATTCTTCTTGCCTTTCTTCATCTTTCTTGATTTATTTAATAAAGATATTTCTAGTATTAAAAACAAACGAAGGAAAATATATAATATTCTACCAGTTGCTAATATGAAGTGCACTACCGAAAATAAAACTAAATTGTTGATTGCTTATAATTTTGGTATCTTTTGTAGAGAAGGCAGATAATAACTGGTGAATACGAGCCAAATGAGGATGAATGTGATTGGCCCTCGGACTCAGAGGACGAGGATGAAGATGGGGTGGAAGCTAAGAAGCCTGCAGTCATTAAACCTGTTGAGGAAAGCACTGAGACTAAAGGTTGGTGTTGTATCCTTTCAATCCACAGTTGATCGTCGCCGCTTATTAGCACAAATTTCTCAACCCCAAATTCGAACTATGACTATCATGAGATTAAAATATACTTCCCCTAGTAGGCTTCCCTTTAACGTATGTCAGATTGGGAATATTTATTCATAATTATAAATATCAGTCTTCTGATTCAAAATTTGTAAACTGTGCAATTATTTTAGTTCAAATAACAGAAAGTAAGCATAGTCTGAAGCTGAGCTGTTGTGTTTAAATCATTGTTTAATTGTATTTAGTCGCCAGTTCATGTAGTTCCAAGTACTTTTGTCAATACCCAACAATAACAACAACCCAACAATAACAACAACCCAACAACAACAACCCAACAACATGAATACTTTTCATGGAGCTCTCTAGAAAACTTTGTGATGAAGGATTAGACATTTTAATTCTGTTCATTGTGTACCAAATTAGTAATAATGGATGAAGTTGTCTATAGTTTGAACTATAGTGAGTTTTAATAGGGCAACAATTGATGACTATGCAAGAATGCCAAATTGGGTTATTACACTGAATGTGGATGGGCTATATTTTTGACGGGGTTTAAATTGTTCTCAGATTGTGTGTTTTAAGGTTGTGCGATGTTTACTATTGTAGGCGTTGCTGGGTTTTGGTCGACCACATTTAAGAATGTAGAGATGTTAGGTAATATGATACAGGAACATGACGACGCTATACTGGACTGCTTAACAGATGTCAAGGTCGAATTTTCTGACAACCCGATGGTGCGTATGGGTCTAGTCTAGCAGTTGGTCTAGACATTAGACAACGTAACATTTCTGTGTCTGTGTGTATGTGACGAACATGGGCAGCAGAGAAATTGCAAATAGATTTGCTAATGAAGCCTTTTTCAATAACTTTAATGCCACAAAATGTTTTGCTGTTAATGATCAGTGCATCTCCTAGTTGCTAAAGAGATGCGATAACGACGATTAAAGTTGAGTTTAGATCAGCCAGTCAATAGGCTTGGCAAGCGTCTTGGCAAGCGTCTTGGCAAGCGTCTTGGCAAGCGTCTTGGCAAGCGTCTTGGCAAGCGTCTTGGCTAATATGAGTCATTTTTGATGCAAGACAGGAGACGGGTCTTGCTTCATCTTGCTCTTTACACCAGCCAGACAAGACGATAGTTTTCAGATTTTACAAAGGTCTGGATTAATTGTTATCATTGTTCAAATGCACTCTCATTGCGGTATTTACATGCACAAAGGGTCGTAGATGCCTACTACATACAATCAGAATCAAGAAAATACCCAGATTAATTAATATGAATTAAAAACAAAAAATTTTGAAGTAAATTAAAAATATTATCAACTTATAATCTTTTTTGCAAAGCGAAACGCTCAGTGTTGGGTTTCCATTGTCTTCGGCTCCGTCTAACCTTTTACACTACTCGTCTTTTGCTGAAGCCAAGTATATTGCCGAAGCCTGGCTGGTCTAAACTGAACTTAGGTCATCTGTCTACTTAGATTTAGCCGGGTGGATAGCCGCAAAATTGGCTCAAAGTGGTGCCTGTGAACTTTTGCTTCTTTGAAATTTTGCGCAATGTTGACATATACATGTGTAAAGCTATTATATTCAATATGTATAATTTAGTCGGGGTGTGAGATTAACCTGGATTTCTGGAGACCGCATAAATTCTAACCACTAGCCAACTTGCTCACTGAGGGCCAGAACTGAAGCTATTGTAGCATAAGATCATGTCCATAGTCCCTAGTTAGTGAAGAAATTTAAGCTGTCTGGAGTGTGAATAGCCACCAGGGTGTTGCTGACTCGCCAGACACTCGGTGGCAGCAAGCGGATAAAGTGTGACCTCACTGACAGCTTTGTCGCTGTTATTTTAGCTTAACTGTTAGGTGCATATCGGTTAATCCTATTAAACTATTTGCACTGATTACTGCTCAATATATTCAAAGCAATTTCATTAAAATTCAATTGGATGCAAATCTGAATTTGGAATTGTTTATCAGTTGCTGATAAAATTCAAAATATTTATTATATGAAGTCTTTTAGCGATCTAATTTGAATGAGTTGACAAAATGAGGTTACATAAAATCATATACTTTAGCTTTGAGTAAATACAGTAATACACTAAGTAAACATAATGCAGCTATACAATTATATTGTAATGTACTGTAATGCTGCTAGCCGCAGGCGCAATTTGTGGTGACGAACAAATTGCTAATTGCTAAATAATTTATTTTTGTCAAAATAGTGCGGAATACAAATAAATATAACATAACATATTTATATTATATTATATTGTATTATATAACATGATACATTATAGAACATCGCGTCACGGGTGCAGTATTGTAATGCTGGATTGCCCGTATCTAGCCATATTTTAGTTAGCTTGTCGCTAAAACTTTGCATGTTATTATAATGCAGCCTTTTATATCATTGAAATGAAGTATTTGGCAAGGCAAGCAAATCACATTTTATGCTTACTAATCAATGGGGTTTCAACGGCTGCCAGTCCAGTTTATCCATTTGCTGTGGTGGACTGATTCTTATTAAACAATAATAATTATCTAAGATTTGGTGTTTATTTGCTATAACATCCACATATAGCTGGTGAAGTGTACAAGTATGCATGACGGTATCATTTTGCATTAGCTAATTGAGATTTTAATAGACGTGCGAGTTTCTTACCTCCAATTTGAGAACCTTTCTTCTTCATCAACAAGTTCACATGTTTGTAAACAGTACTGTTCATATTTGCTTTAGGCGTTTACTTTGAACTTTGAGTTTGAAGAGAATGACTACTTCACAAACAAGGTGCTAACTAAACATTATACCATGAGAAGTGCTCCCGATGAAAACGATCCCTTTGGCTTTGAAGGCCCAGAGATAGTATCATGTAAAGGGTAAGCAGTAGTAAGCAGTGGTAAGCAGTGGTAAGCAGTGGTAAGCAGTGGTAAGCAGTGGTAAGCAGTAGTATTGACTTAATACTCCACCCCTAAAGTAATTTAGGTATTGCTCAGCATTATAAGACTGCGCTAATGAGAACCCGTGACTTGGAGATTGCTACAGAGATTGAGTGTAACCATATAGCAGCACCGCTGCCAGCACACACAGCCCCTCCTTGACTGGTCGTGCTGCTTTCTACGGTGTGTGTCGTTTACAAGTAATATTGTGTTATATTATTTTACTTTAATTAAGTTGAGATTATTAGTTGATAATGTGTCCCAGAAATTCCAGCTACACAATCTTTCACATATGTTTGACCATTGCATTGCATTAACTAACTTTTCTCTTAGTGTGAATGTGTGGTGTTCCCTGTTACTGTTCCGGCATGTTGGCTGTTTTCGGAGTACATGATGTGGACATGGTAGGGAGGGGATACTAATGCCCATCTCTTGTAACATGTTTTCTGTCCATAGAGCTGCCCAGTAGCAGTAACTAACCATGCCTACACCACATTCACTAACCCTCAGCTAGTTACAAGAATACAAGAATAGTACAGACCATCACTGTGACCGGTCCATTTAGGCTCTCAGAATCATTGGTCTGAAGCTTTTATTGAAATTGCTGTTAAAACAAACTAATAAACCACTCCAACCAGCAATTATACTCTTGAATTTTCCAATGAATTGATGTCAAGACGATGTGTCAGGAATGTTTGTGCTAATTGGTTGACAGCTTGTAAGCCATTACAGGGTTGTTATAAAGCAATCATACCTTTGCTTGCAATCTACAAGTTTTATCTGCTCTGTAGCAATTAGTGTGGGCGGTGACCTCGCTACTAAACATCTGGTCCACAATCCTCCCATTTCATTGTCAATATTCAAACACAGCCTACGTTCTGGCTTTCTTCGTTGTGAACGAAATGTTTAACTCTGCCTTTCAAAATTTGATGTACCTCGCATGATTTCAATATTCTGAGAGAACTAAGAGAGCTGGCGCCTTGAAGTAAATTTGAAAAGTGATCACAACTCAATTCTGCATATGATGAAACTATTTATGGGTTGAGGGGGGTAGATCAGGTAAGTAAAAACAATCCGAATATTTTTAGGTTTGTGACCACTGAAAGTGAAGTTTTACACATAGAGATTTGAGACTAAACCTTTCAGAATCTCCTCAAAAATCTGATTCTAGTAAAGTTGGATATGATTAGCAGTCATGCAATGCAAGCAACTACTTGGCAGTGATAGATTACCTAATTAGCTGATTATGTAATAATTATGCTAATCAGTGCCTGATCAGTGTATGAATGTAATTCATAATTAGTAAATTGTGTGAGAATTACTAGGCCTATAGACTTGATTCTTTCACTATTGGATTCTCTGAAAAATTCTGCATAGGAAACATGTATTCACCACCTACCTCTGACCTACCTCTGAGTGTGACAGGCAATATAAAATACATGTACTTCATACACTGAGTCTAAACGCGTTATAAATAAAAAATTATAAACCTGAATTTATGCGATTTCTAGATTTGAACTGCTAAAATAGCTTGTTTTCAATTGCTTTTTTATATTTTTGTGCCTAAATTCGCTCTCTATCCATTGCAAAGGGAATTATTTGTTTACCTCATTTTCAAATTCAAGATATCATGACGAGTGAAAAAAAAATGCCCAAGTCGACTTTTTGAGAATTTTAGTTGCTACCAACTACCAATGTGGTCATGCAACATATCATTCTTTCCCTTACACTTTACTGAAACTAGTGGTACTATCAGTTTAATGCTTTAATGGACTAAAAACTATACATGAACTATACACTATACTAACATGGACTATATTTAGAGATGCAGGTAGAGCAGTGTGATTCACATTTGTAACAACCTGATTCGATTCTGCTTAAAAATATTCGAGTTTCGATTATTTTTATTTTTCAGTATCTATTTACATTGCAATAAAATACTAATGTAAATTATTGATGACAAACATTTTATTATATGCAAACTAAAACCTATACAGTTGTAATCAGAGCTGCAATCAAAGGCTTTTAATCCTCAACAATACGAGTACCAAAAACTTGACCATAGTCAAGATGAGTAGCAAGAATTTGTAGCCTGGCCCGTTCCCAAGGATTCCCGAGTACTGACATTGCTACTTAAGATGAGAACCAAATTCTAAACTAATATCAAGATGAGAAGTAATTTTAATTAGTTCTCGTCAAATACACACCCAAGAATGATTACATTGACAAGACAGGTACCGTCACAGCGATGCTAATCCTCAATAGGATTGAGCAATGCTCAATCTTCAGCAGCACACAAGGTGGTCACAAGCATTACATTTAGAAAGCTATACCCTATATTCAAAAATTAAAATGCAATGACTCTAGTTGATTTTGACTGGCTCTATACATAGTAGGTGTTGGGTATTTCACTTCAGGAGTTGTGAACGCTCAATAACACAAGACAAAAGTAATTTATGACCATGGAAAACTCCCAGGCATGCTGAATGATTAAATTGCATTTCATTGAGTTTCAGTAAATGAGTAAACCAATCAAATCTGCCGATGCAACCCATAAACCTCTCAGTAGCCGCTTGTCTCATGTTCTTTATCACTCTGGCTTGTCTGAGCTGAAAATGGCTGCAAGTGAATTTATTTGAAAGCTAAACTGTTATGTTAATTTTGATAATTATTGCAGCCACATCACTGAACTCACAATGTACCTAAACTTCTGGGCCCGATATTTACTACACTATCGATCTTTATTACGCTATAAATCTTATTTTGAAATGTTTATGTACTTTTTAAATTTTAGTTTATATATTTTATTTTATTTGTTTATGATATTATAGTGTATTAAATTGTTTTAATGGAGGTAATCCACTTTCAGAATTGAAGTATTAATTAAAAAATATGTATCTATAGTATATTTGTCTCAAAAAAAGAAAACAGTAAATTCTTTTCCGATATTGAAATTTTGCTATAGCAGTTTTTTTTAATTAAATTTAAAAAATTGTTTTTGTGAATTAACAAAAACCATGCCTGCTGGTACCATTGCTGCAGAATCCAATTTGAATCAATAACTAGATACAGGTTGAAATCAGTTTCACTCTCATTAAACAAACCTCGCTTCCTACACTGGAAAAGTTTCTTGAATGTGTTTTCATTAATTTCAACTTGGGCTCAACTCTCGCATTTTTCCCCTTCCAAGCCAACTCTCGCCAAATTTGACTCTCGCAATGCGACTGTGCGAAATAGCAGATTACGCCTCTGTCGCTGGGTGCCAGCATAAGGCACATCATAGGGAATGATCTCCCATCTTAATGTTGGCCAGAATGGACCACCTGGTGGTAGATGATACAAATGTAGCATCAAGCCCCGGAGGTGGGGATACTGTATGTCTGGGGGTGTGGGGGTAGAATCTAGCAAGTCAACTCATGTCACCCTCTGGGTAAAGGGTAGGGAAATGAGGGAGTGGGGCAGCTAATCCAGGAAAGGGGGCTCTTTCCCGAGATGAGAGAACGGGGGGGGGGGAGTAATGAGCGTAGTGTGTACTGGGAGCATGGAGGGGCTGAGCCTGGGAGAGTGGTGTTACTTTGAAATATAATTTTGGGTCTAGTTCCCACATTTTCCTGGGCCAAAGAAAGTGACTGGGATGGGGGAAATGTCACCGCCTTCCCTCTTGGACATGTCTGGGGGTCCTCTTTAGGGAGCGGGCATACTATTCCACTAGGGTTTGGTTGGAAAGTGGCCATGGTGCTTTCAATTAAAGTTTTATCACTAAAATTCTGCTGTGGCACGTGAAGCTCTTTTCAGCTGCATGTGGTGACAAGATGGTGACGACCGGATTTTAGTGACCAGAAGGGATGGAGTCCACATAGGCGACCAAATCTGACCAGTTGGTCTTCTTCAGAACTCACAGAGGAGCTGCTTCTATGTCAGGGTAGCGAACGGGCATAAGCACATTGTGTCTGGACACCCTGCTACTCAACGATGGCCACTCAAATAGGCTAGGAGTCCAGTGGCTAGTGGTAGTTTCCTCTGGCAGGTGTGTAAGGAGGCTAGCAGTCTGGGGGCAGGGAAGCCGACTGGGGCAAGGGGCCATGGTCTCATGAGGTGTTGGAGCTTGAGCGGGCTGAGGTTGGAATTCCATGAGTGGAGTGGGGACTCAAGGTGGCTCCGGTGTTTTAGAGGCCTCTTGCTGTGGAGTGAATCAGCTCATCCCTGTAACCCCCTTCTTATTTGGGCTGCGCCTGGTTTCTAGGGACAGGGGAGCCTGTCCTTCGGGGAATCGAGGATTCCCTGAAGACAATATTTCATAAGGTTTGCACAGTCGAGGTACATGTCTTGAATTACCTGGATGACTTTCTGTTTGTATTGTGTACTAGAGAAGCATGGGACTCCGCACTAGACAATTTAAGAGACTGTGTGAGAAAGTCGGTGTTCCGATTGCGAACCACAAAATGGTTAGAGCTTGTTTCTCAATAATTTTCCTGAGATTGGGACTAGACGTGAATAAACTCACACTGTATGTCCCACAAGAAAAAGCCAAGAAAGCACTAAAATCATTGGGAAATGTTTCCAAGGATAAAACGAGACATCGAGTCAAGGTATGGCAGGCAATGGCAGGAACAGTGATACACCTCTCACAAGTTATAGTTAGTGGGAGAGTGTACATAGACAGTCTCTACAACGGTGTGGCGGGCATTTTGTCGCAGACAAAGCATTGGAAAAGGGCACTCAACAAGGAAGTGGAGGAGGACCTGAGAGTGTGGACCCGGTTTCTGCGAGGAGTAACATCAGAGAGACCATTCAAGGTCCTCAACAGGGATTCATCAATGTATCCACCTTTGTATCCACCTTTGTATACAAACGCTTCTACATCAATAGGATACGGATGAATGTGGGGGATGCAATGGGGCTATGGAGCTTGGCCACTAGGACAAAATGCAGCGTTGCTGTACTGGAACTGTACCCAATCTATGTGACCCTACATATGATGGAGAGAATGCAAGACACGATCGTCAGAGTATATACAGATAAGGCCGTAGTTGAGGTGATAAATAAGATTTACAGCAAGGACAAACACCTACATCGATCACTGCGTCCAATAGCGACACTTTGTTTACCCAAGAAAATCCCACATCATAGCCAACCACATACATGTACCTGGAGAACTGAATGTGGGCCCGGATCTATTGTCACGGGGAAAGTTGACAGAGTTTTGAGGATGGTTACCATTGATGAACCCGACCCCCATTACAATCTCAGCCCCTCTCCTACCTGACCAATGTGGACTGCTAGCTTGAACACAGGAAAGATAGCAGGTGTATAATAACGTATTAGTCGTCTTAATATTACAAAGAGCATTTCAGTTAGGACTGCTTAGGCATAATATTATTAATAGGTAATTTCAGGTTAGTTAGTACTAGGTTAACTGTAATAAATTTAGAATCATGTAAAAATGTTAATAGGTTGTGTTTTGGGTTTTAGGTTTGGAGAAGGAAGCGAACCGGCTGGTTGCCAAGTCAGTTTCACAGACCACTGCGAAAACATACCACAGTTATGAAGAAAACTACCTAGACTTTTGCCAACTGACGGGATTCTCAGCACTGGGACAAGAATCTAAGAAAGCAGTGGAACAATGGGTGGCAGCATTAAGCAAAAAGAGATTGGCTCATGCAATAATACTGGCAAACTTATCAGCTGTCCGGCACATGTTTAGGAGGAAAGGGGCCCCCATCGTATTCAAAACCGAATGCTTAAAACTGATGCTGAAAGGATTAAAATGAGAATCGGCAGGGGCCAGGGCAGCTAAAAAACCAGTGACACTTAGCTACCTTCGGAGGCTTACTAGGGCAGCCACAGCATTAGGATCTGTTGAGCGGGCTGCTTTAGAGCCATGGTCACAGGATTTTTGAGTTTTAACGCCCATCAGAATATTGCGTCACAAATATAGGCCATCGTCTCAGACAGAAGGATGCGAGATTCAGGAAAGACAACCGGCATTGCATACTCAGGCTCAGGACATTCAAGCATTCTGTCAAATCAGTCGAGGTTAGGATACACGAGACGGAAAGCAGAGGTCCCCAACCAGCAACCTCACTAAGGGACCATTGCGACGCATATCCAAAGACAAGTAAAGTAGCACCTCTGTTTGACATCACAGATACCGAATTCAGGGAAGAGCAGGCTGAGGTATGCGAAATTGCCAGAATCAAGACGCCAATCACGCCAAAGATCAGAGATGCCAACAGTAGTTATGTGTGAGTAGATCGGCACGCTCATGAAAAAATTTCAGACCAATCACAGAGCGCGTAACAAGCTCTAAGCCAATCAGAAGATGGCAATATCAAGGAAAATGAGGGAGAAGCTCTGAAAACGAGTCTTACAAAACCTCTCCGTAACTCGGCGACGCTCCCATTCCCCAGCGCGCGCCGATGATCTCGACCTTCCTACCGACATCGCTTCCACCCTCCTCATCCCGTCGGCGGCCCCCGAGGGGAGGGAGTCGACGGGACGGCGGCTTGGCAGCACCCGGCCGTTCCGTCTTGAAGCTCCATCGCTCGGGCTGATGCGCGGACAGATGCGTGGACCGATGCGCGGACCGATGCAGGGACCGTTTGCGCGTCACGGATGCGTGTGATGTAGACTGCTACCTACTCGCTTCTTAGCTATGATAAAGCATGCACGTAGTGTAGACTACTGCCTTTTTATGCCTTAGCACTAGATTGTCACCTACTGATGCACCTTAGCTAAGATAGCGGATGTATGGAGTGTAGACTACCATCGATTTGATACCATTGTTTTGTACCATGTCTGAGAGAGAAAAATTATTTATCCATCACCAGAAAAATATTTATGATTTATCACCATCGTTTTGGTACCTTTTTTAATAAACTATTTATGTCCCACCACGATCGTTTTGGTACTACCGCTTGCGAGCTGTATAAAAAACATCTTCGAAATAATATTTATTTTTTTCGAAATACCCTTTTTAAAAGCGTTTACTACAAAGAGTAGCAGTGTGTTTAATGTGTATATTCCATCACTACCGTTTTGGTACCTTCTATCGTTTTGATAACATCGTTTTGACTATTTGCAATAGAAAACTATTCATGTCTTCTCACCATCGTTTTGATACCAATCCTTTTTTTAAACATCCTTTTGCACTATTGTTTTGAAGTTTCATCACCATCGTTTTAATACCATCGTTTTGAATGTTTGTTTGAAGGAAAAAACTATTTTATGTTTCATCTCCAGAAAGACATCTATGTTCCATCTCTATCGTTTTGATACCATCGTTTTAAGTATTTAAAATATAAAACTATTTATGCTTCATCACCATCGTTTTGGTACCATCGCTAGCGAGCTGGCTAAAAAAAGTAAAAAAAGCGTCTTCAAAAAAGATTCTTTTCTACCATCATTTTGACACTATCGTTTTGAATGTTTAGTTGAAAGAAAAAACTATTTATATTCCATCACTATCGTTTTGGTACCCTCTATTGTTTTGATACCATCATTTTGAGTATTTAAAATAGAAAACTATTTATGTTTCATCACCATCATGTTGGTACCACCGCTTACGAGCTGCATTAAAAACGTCTTCAAAAATTGTTTTTTCTTTGAAGTATCTTTTCTGAAGACATTTATTACAACGCAGAGCAGTGTGTTTTATGTGTATATATTGTTATGGATGCACATTCTCACGTGCCTGATTGCTTGGGCCAGGTTATGCCTTCTCTACTGTACCTAGCGAAGATGCCTAAGCTACCCCTAGATGAAACAGACAACTACTACATGTAATAGGA
>JAOQGN010115641.1:0-11750 GCA_027564295.1 Himantozoum antarcticum
CAAGAAGTCTTCTGTTATGCACCTCAACAATAAAAGATCCCGTGTAAATATCAATCCACCTACACTGTCACTAAATGACGAGGAAATATCTGTGTCAATGACATCAACATTTTTCGGGGTAACCGTTGATGAACAAATGTCATTTGACCAACACGTGGACAGCATAATGAAAAATGTAAGACCACTGACCTACACGCTTCTCAATCTGAGACGAGCAGGTGTACCACGCAAACTTCTATGACAGTTTTATGTAACTTGTATCCGAACTCACATGACTTATGGCAGCGTCGTTTGGTACAACATGCAAACTGAGCAACAAAGTCTCCGGCTATTGGAGCTGGAAAAGCTAGCACTCAAGATTATAGCCCCAGGGTGCGAGAGCTACAACGAAATCTCACCGAACTGGTGATAGCTCCCATAGACAGGTATATTTAGACACTGTGCCAAAACTATATCCACAAAGTCAGACAGCCAAACCATTGACTTAGCCACTTGCAGCCTGGGGTAGTAAACGGGCGTTCATCATCACACTATAGCAAGCGCCTAGACACAACACACAGAATTGTTTTAAGAGGCAAGCACTTTCTAACACATTATCGCAACCATGGTTCAGTAAATTACAAAGAATGAATTTTATTTTTTAGTATATTTAATATTTTTTATATGCCCCGGCTGTCAAATACTTTTCTGTAATGAAACCTATAAGGATCATCCCTATATTTATATAGTGCTGTATTGATCATTGGCTCAAATAAACATAATAATAATATATACCTAACAATGCCTTTACACAGATACGACTACATGTGCATGGACAGGACATAGATATGTGACAGGGATATCGTACCAGTGTGAGAGCTAAATCTTAGTTGCATGAGTTGTCGTACCCTGCTAGACAACGAATCCCAGCTTCCCGATTGTTTCGGGTTCATGCAACCAATAACATGCATGCAAAAGCTGAACTCTGCCCAGGAACTTTGCATTCTGGGAAAGAACTTCCATTTTGGAAAATATAATTATTATGGGGTTCTATTTCCAAAGCAAACTATTGCAGATTAGTTCATCAAACGCCGATAATATGGGACCAAAACTGATGGCAAACGTTTTTGTGAGAATTTGCAACATTCAAATACCAGAAATAACTTGATAATATCGACTAATCTGAAAACCTTTCCCAAATTTGTTTCACTAAAGGGACTGAGATTATATATAATATTAAGTAATCTGAATATATTGAGGGATTTGAAATTGCCAAGCCATAGCCATAGTCTCATGGTCGAGTCTATGTAAACGCAACTGACCGAGACGTCTCAGGGCTCAAGTGGTAATGCCAATACAGACCTAATCAGGAAACTCCACCCACTTGCACCAATATAGAGCTCGAAATAATGTGCATGACTCTGCTGTCACCTGTCTGATCATTTAATGGTCAGGCGATAGTTATTGATAGCTGTACGGTAACCGACCTATGAGACCTAATTTGGGACCAGTAGTAGCGGCTGTTACACATGTTACAGAAGCTTAGACAGTATGTTTAGGACCATGGAGTCATTGTTGTCACTAGGTGGACTATATTATGTGATATCCTAGGCCTGTATACACTACATTTACATGTATATATAAAGTGTAGACTACTACATACACATGTACTTACATACATATACTTACCTCTGTGTACTGTGTGCAGATACAGGGAGAGTATGATGTTCTAGATGTATATACGACGCTCTGTTTTAGGTTGGTATATTTAATATGCTCCAATGTTACTGCTTTACTCTGCTCTGTCTAAAATAGAAAGGTCATACCTAAAGTATTGTGTTATGTTGTTTAGAATCCAGAGAAAATGATAATGAAAAAGCTGTGTAGCACTTATAAACCGTAACTCAAAGATCACAACCGCCAGGATCACGACTATGTATTGTGGTTTGGGACTTGGGGTGTAACGGAACAACCATTTCAGTTATTGTAAAGGTTGTGATCTTAGGTGTTCGGTCATTGCACCTAGTATTATCTATTGAGCTCAATACATAATACTACGTAGTCGGTAAGTGGTAGGCGCAATTTGTAGCAGGGATTTCTGATGACACAGCTGTACAGGTTACTCTCATTGTTTACACTTAGTCACACTTTGTCAAACAATGTCAAAGCAGTGGTAAATGTTACAGAAGGTGACCTATTTCTTCTTGTATCCATTATAGCAATCAATAAAGATTAATATTACATGGAATGCTGTCAGGGTTATAGAATAGTGAGAGTCAGTGAGAGCCGTTTAATGTCTGGGTGAGTGAGCCAGAGGCAGGTGCAATTTTGCAAGTTGTGGAAATAACCAGGACGCTAAAAAAATAATGTAGACTGGAAAGTTGTCTTCTCCTGACCAAGTGCCATCACGCCCCCAACCCCATAACCCCAAATCACATCTTAGAACTAAGTTAAGCTTAAAATTTGCATCTTTGCACCTAACTGGAGGGTGAGCCATCAGTCATATTGAGCCTCTCTCCATGAGCACTATGGATCGACACTTGCTCGACCTTATGGGAAGCCCGACTCCAATTTATGTAAATGGAGCGTCGTGGATGGTCGTGTGTCAGCACACTTGAGGAGAATGACATTTTCAGATCGAACTTTTTTAAAGAACGACCTGGAGCGTCCCCAAATGTGTCATGGAACGGCGTATTATACCAAACTCTATTGATGCATTGGTCTAAAATGTATAATTATCACTGTTCAAATGTACTCACATTGTTGTATTTAGAAGCACAAAGTGCTGTAGCAAATTACTGCATACAGTAGGGAGAAAACTACCGTATTTTCGCGGCACCGGTATGCGTGTCTTATAGGTGAGAGTGGATTTTTTTATTTAAAAAATATCTCAATTTATAAGGCAAACTGGTTGTACATTGAAAAACCAATGTGTAAAAAGTTCTCACTTTTCAGACGTGTCTTAATAATGAGGCGCACGGCATGTTATAGGTCACACCTGTATTTGGTATCAGCATCAGAAGATTAGCTTAGCATATTCCAACAGCTCATCCCATTGCTTGTATTATTACCTTTTACCAACAAAACAGTTTCTGAGTTATCTTTTGGTCATTGTGGCCTCAATATATGCAGATTAAATTACTTTAGCAGCCTAAACTCAAATTCATAAGCATTTATTCATATTATCTTTTTATCTTATACACTGGTTGGCAGCAGTAAAGCTAATAACAGCTGTTTTTGAGACTACTCATTAATATCCTAAGCTTCATGGTAGAAGGACATAGGCCTATATTATACATTACTACTATATTTCTGGCAACAGTCAACAAGATGTAAGGTCCGCAAGATGCAAGGTCCGCATTGCAATTTGTAGCAGGGATTTCTGATGACACTCTTGGCTGTACAGTTGCCATTGTTTAGACCTAGTCACACTTTGTCAAACAATGTCAAAGCAGCGGTAAATGTTACAGAAGGTGATCGATTTCTTCTCATATCCATTATAGCAACCAATAAAGATTAATATTACATGGAATGCTGTCAGGGTTATAGAATAGTGAGAGTCAGTGAGAACTGTTTAGTGTCTGTGTGTAAGCTTTAATGTAAGTAGATATTATGTAAAAGTGTAAGTCTTGTAATTTCATCAATTATTTAGCAATATTGCCAATCTTGGCGTACTCAGCAAAATTATAGCAATTGTTTTAGAATTATTAACATCTTGTATGAGTCATTTGACAAAATACGTATTATTTTATTGAGTTCATCATTGATATCATTTTAATTGTTATGCAACAGAATTGTTAGTAAATTATTGTCTTATCAACTTTCACAATATTGTTAGTACAGATATTGAGATAATCATCGCACCATCTTTCAAATCTGTAATTTTAATTAATATAAAGGCTTTTAATTAGGTTATTTTAATTCCATATACAGGTTGAACTCAAGAGGTCGGAGCTGACGATTGTAACTATGTGCACCTAAAATAATTGTAATCACCGAGGGGCAGGAAATTTGCATTTTAAATTTTATGGTAGACAATAGTTTTTACAGTTTTGTCTTGTGTCAGAATTGAATTATTAATAATTACTAATAGTGCAATTGTACTATGTATTCACTGCTCTTATGCATGGATCATTATAACGACTTGTATTGTGTATGTTGTTTATGTTATTATTCCAATTTTACTATATATTAGCGTTATGTAATACTGTCTTCACTTACAATTACAAGATAGTTAGAAAAGTTTGTTATTTTGACAGGATAAGATAGCCAATAAAAAATGGTAAACAGCCAAAAAAGGCCCATCTGTTGACAATTTCCTACTAACTTCTAGCATGACATCCTAGCTGGTCATCCTAGCACAGAACATCCTAGCACAGGACATCCTAGCACAGAACATCCTAGCACAGGACATCCTAGCACAGTACCCAACCTATAAGACGCGCGTCCCAGCACCGCGAGAATACGGTACTCGGATTGATTCATAACAATTCATAACAACAAATATATGCAGCTAATTTAATTGCCTACAATACACTACCCAGGTACTGTATTGTGCTGCATTTTCAATCGTCTTCAAAAACGAAACTACCTGAACTAAAGCAATGCTCATGCTTTAGTAAAGTGGCAACCTGTTCACTGTTTAAAAGTAGCATTGAGATGATAACTCCTTGCTGCAACTCACTAATACCGTGACATGACGTGCACATGACAAAAACTCCCAATTCTTGTAATGGTGCGACATACTGTGAAAACTCCCATTTGGGCATTTAAAATGCGAATGGAGTCGAAAGGAGTGCTGTTGAGACCAAATTGTATTGACCTTTTTAGTAAATATTATATCAATGGTTTAGCGTTCCCATGGAGAGCGAGGGTTATAGTCACACTATAAGGCTATGGTCAAGGTCACCGATTTGATGTATTTGCAGCCACCAGCCCAATCAGTTGCCACACTGCCACTGTCAAACATCAAACCCACTAAATGTCAAAATCCCAAATACCAAACCCCATACCTCAGTGAGTAACTGATTTAGTGGTCAAAATGTGGAGATGGAAAACTAAAAGGTGCATCCAGATGCTCAGATAATGCTTCTAATTCCTGGTTTCGAACTCGTTTCTGATCTGAATCTGATCTGATCAATTGGATCGGACTGTGTGGAACAGTTGAACTTTGTTCATGAGATAGGATGAAAAATTCATATTTTGATTTGAATAATTTTGTGAGGCATATGGTTACTATCCGTCCACACCATATATATCAGCACCCTCCCATTGGCTGTTTGATTTACAAGGCGATTCCAATTTCTCAATTTGTCTCAGTACAATGCTTTCTGAATTTTTGATCAGATCATAACATGTGGATGGTACACTTTGTGATGATGCCGATCCAGGCGACTGGTTGAGCAGGATCTGAACCAGTATTGGCCATTTCATATGAACGTCTGGATTGACCGTATTAAGAGTGACAAAGTGAATGGCACCCGATTTATGCACCCGAATGTCATAGTTAGCTATTTGGCCAGGCAAATACAAGGTAGGAAGATACTTCTGTGAATGTTGAGTCTGTCGTACTGGCAAATAGCTGTGGGCTGGTGGTAGATCATTGCCAGAGAAATCCGTGTAGCCATGACACCTGTGAATCTCACACCGCAGGTGATACCTGTACTTGTAAAAGTTGGCTGTCACACTGTGAATGATTGTCACACCGTGAATGGCTGTCACACCGTGAATGGCTGTCACACTGTGAATGGCTGTCACACTGTGAATGGCTGTCACACTGTGAATGGCTGTCACACTGTGAATGGCTGTCCACTGTGAATGGCTGTCCACTGTGAATGGCTGTCACGCTGTGAATGGCTGTCCACTGTGAATGGCTGTCCACTGTGAATGGCTGTCCACTGTGAATGGCTGTCCACTGTGAATGGCTGTCACATTGTGAATGGCTGTCACACTGTGAATGGCTGTCACAATGTGAATGGCTGTCACATTGTGAATGGCTGTCCACTGTGAATGGCTGTCCACTGTGAATGGCAATAGCATGAGAGCCAATGTGAGTGTGCCTTGCCATAATATGCCATAAATGCTACCATCTGAGCAATTACATCTGATTTGGCTGTTTGCCAGAGTTCACAGACATAGATTGTTTCACCAATACCAATGAGTGTGAAGACAACCGTGTGACATAGGAACACTTCGCTGTGATCTTGTGGATGGCTATGAATGACAGTGTCCAGTTGACTTTGTTGATGAATTGGAAGAACAAGTTGACTGCCACTAATGCAAGTTATTATGGGGATTACAGGTTACATAAATGCTGGTGGCCAAAGGTCAGCCGACCCAAAAATTCGAGCTGACCTTGGTACTTTTTGTAATACTGCTGCTGAGCTGTGCTCTCTGCCGGGTTAAGGGCAATAAGTACGATAACCAAAGATACTATGAGTACTTTCCATCACCAACTACACTCTCTGTATGCACAATATGTACATGTAGACATCTGGTGAATGGAACTCACTCGCATCAATAGAGTTGGAAAATAATGTCCACAGCCCCGTCTTAACCAGCCTGATCAATTTGTTTTCTTTCTTGGTTGGTCTTGGGTAGCCCATATATGAGACCGAATTTGAGGCCAGTAACAGCAGCTGTTATGCATTTCTTTGCCACTTTCTACTCTGATACTCTTGCATAACAGCTTAATACATAGTAAGCTTGTCAGGCATTGCGTAGGCATTGCCCCAAGCCTACAGCCTACAGCCTACAGTTGTGGGGCAATACCTCAAAAACTGCGCTGAATAAAATATTGAAAATCCAAAGAAAGCTTCTGAGAATAATATACAAAAAACATTCAACTGATCATTCTGCTCCCTTATTCAAAAAGGCAAACATTTTACCAATACAGCAACTATATACTTTTCGTATATGTCTCACAGCACATGCAACTTTCTATAGCCACGACCAACCCAAAACTAATTTTTATGAAAAACAACATTCTGCCATTTCATTGCCATTCCCTAAATCTACTTCTTCATCTGGTCATCGTCAGATCACATACCAAACAGCGAGTGCCTGGAACAGTCTGCCGGTGTTGATGAGGGTGATGGTAGACGTGGGTTGTTATAGAGTGGCCCTGAAGCAGTACCTGATGGACTCCCGTGAATTAGCCTCCCTGTATACATATTTATATAGAAGTTAACTGTTTTCTTGGGCTTCACACCTTGATTAGACATGCTACTGCACTGTGAGCCCCATCATCACTGTTACATATTTAACATGTTTTATAGTAGGTAAATGGTACATTATATATTTTCTATTATCTATTCTGTAGCAATTGTGTAATTCTCCTACTTAAAGCTATTTTTGTACCCTCTTATGATGAAATAAAACAAACAAACACATTGTACAGCAGCATTAGACAGTTTAGACATTTAGACGTTTAGACGTTTAGCATTAGATAGCTCAGGCCCCAAGTGTCAAGGCTGTATAGTAAGCAATGTACATGTGCATATATATTGTGTTCTATATGAGACTGTCTAGATATGTATGTATAAACTGTAGATTACATTAGGTACTTACCTCTGTATACTGTGTGTGTAGATACAGGGAGAGAATTATGTACTAGATTGTATATCTACCACTCTTGTTGTATAATTAGTAAACTAAAATCCTCGAATGTTAGTGCTCTGCTTTGCTCTCTCTAAATAAAATTCCATTATTCCATTATCCAGTATTCCCTTATATCCACATGTTGGACCTAGGTGACGGTTGGGTAATTCCTGACCACTCTGATCTGATAGCTAGCCCCTATGTTTAGACTTGATCAGACTTTGTCAAGCAATGTCAAAGTCGTGGGAAATGTTGCACATTTTTGTATTTCATGATCTAGTATACAATGATGTATTTCACAACATTGATCCAGAATTTTGATGATTTGCCATTTCCAATTAAATTAATGATTTGATGACATTTGAACTTGCCTGTCAAATTCAAATGCAAGATAGGAAGACATCTCCACCTTTTCTGGCTGGCAAGGCAGGCAGGAGAACCAATGCAAGTCTGACCTTTGTCATAACTTGGGTAAATGCTACCATTTGTGCCTTGCCGTAACTTGGGTAAATGCTACCATCTGAACCTTGCCATAACTTGGGTAAATGCTACCATCTGAACCTTGCCATAACTTGGGTAAATGCTACCATCTGAGCCTTGCCATAACTTGGGTAAATGCTACCATCTGAACCTTGCCATAACTTGGGTAAATGCTACCATCTGTGCCTTGCCATAACTTGGGTAAATGCTACCATCTGTGCCTTGCCATAACTTGGGTAAATGCTACCATCTGAGCAATGATTTCCGATGTGGCTGTTTGTCAGAGTTTACAGACAATGAGTGCTGCACCACTACCAATGAGTCCGAAGACAACGCCATGTGACAATGGCTGAGTTTGCCATGCTCGTTTGGACGGGTGTGAATGTTAGTGTCCTGTGGATTTGTTGGTGAATTCTGACAGCTCTACGATACGGATGTTAACGGAAGAACAATTCGACTGCCACTTCTACCAGTTATTTTATGGAAATTACTTGTTACAGTCCTATGGATTGAACATGGGTAACCAATCTATAGAACCAAACTTGGGCCCGTAATAGCAACTGTTACATGTTATACAGCAGTGTTAGGCAGTTCAGGACCCAACAGTCAAGGTTGTATATAGTATTGTAATAGAATTTCCCACTTTCCAGACAATCTCACCCATGGTTATATTGCACAGTCTATGTTATCTTATACTTTTATTGTTATTATATTAATGCTTAGTATTTTGGTCTAGCCGGCCTGTGTTACCTCAGGTCTATCGGCCAAACCACCAGCCTATGTTACCTCAGGTCTATCGGCTAAACCACCGGCCTATGTTACCTCAGGTCTATCGGCCAAACCACCGGCCTACGTTACCTCAGGTCTATCGGCTAAACCACCTGCCTGTGTTACAAGGTCTATCGGCCAAACCACCGGCCTATGTTACCTCAGGTCTATCGGCTAAACCACCGGCCTGTGTTACCTCAGGTCTATCGGCCAAACCACCGGCCTGTGTTACCTCAGGTCTATCGGCCAAACCACATTTGCAAGAGTCACAAACCTCATTTTCACAAAGTACTGTATATACTGTATATATTGCTGGCATTGTCCCCTCCAACTTTCAGCTTTGTATCTATCAGCTAATTTTCAAGATATGACCGTGTTAGTGCTGGACCGACACCACCGGAGGTGGGCCAGCTTTGCAGGATATACATCCGGCTCTGTGCCGGATGTGGATCCACCTTTACTAGGTAAGTAGCATTGCTTTGTGTTCATTTTTCATTCCCTTGCCTACCCTCGTATTGAGCCGTCTGTGACAATACTCACAGTAGATACTATTATATTTTTGCACTTAACTGTCTAGTCCTTTACCTTGTACCTTGCCATGCATTGTACTGGCTCCCTTCCGTGACCTCTCTGCCTTTGCCTACAGGCAGAGTCGCCCCAGGCAGAGTCGCCCCAGCCCTTCTGCCCCTCCACAATTACAAATTCCTTCCCCGGTATTAGGCTGGCTGGTACTCTGGACCACACCCAATAAAGAGAGTTCTAACTGGTCTCCTGGCATACAAGTTGCCAGGGTTCCTGTGACTATTTCCCCTACTTTAAGGGAGTGGGGGTTAACTGTTACAGTGTACTATGCAAAATATATATTGGAGGCTATATGGGACTCAGACAGTCTAGACACCATATTCTCGTGGCACTGAGACATGCACCTTATAGGCGAGTGTGGAATTTTTTATTTCAAAAGATTTCACTTTATAAGGCACACTGGTTGTACATTCACTTATAAGACGCACTTCACATACAAGGCACATGTGTCTTATACTCTGTCTCTCACTTTGAAGGCACACCCTCTTAAACATGTTAGAAATTCACAAATAATACCAACACCAACAGAGAAGAGAGAAGACATTTGCCGTTGGCTGCTCTCATCCCTTTCATCAGATGACATGTTAAATGACCTCCATTTTTTTTCAATAACATGAACACATACACTCAGCTGTTGGGTGAAAGAGGTCTATGTCAGCTAGTCCGAAATTCTCTCACTTTGCATATCACATCACAGAGTTATCTTCCCTCACTATCCCTTCCATATTATCTCCGAGGGGAAGATAACTCTATTATTTACACTTGGCCTGTTGTCCTGGCCCCAATTATCGAATGTGACCTTCACCTTATAACTTCACCTTATAAGGCACATGCATTGTTATTTATAAAACTCTCATTATATAAGGCACGATATTAAATCAAAAAAATATCTCCCTCACTTTTTAGACACATGTCTTAATTATGAAGTGCTTGTCATGATATACGTGGGGTCATGACCAACGTGGGATCGAGTCCCACCGTTGACTGGGAAGTTTTCATTCCGTAGAAGGTTTCCTCCTCGCCCACATCGAACCCCATGCCAATATCTGTGCCGTGGACTTCCCTCGATTAGCTCTGCTATTGGGTTACCACACATACAGATAATATCGCTAGGACAGCGAACAATAACAAAACCAAATATAGGTCGCACGCACTTAAAAGATGCACATCCCAGTGCCGCGAGAATACGGTAACAAGACTCTAATTTGTTCCATTTATTTTATAACATAACTGTTATCTCCAATGAGTGAAGATGAAAGCACTGTAAAATGTAATGTATAAAAATGTGACTAACTGTTGGTAAGGATGGCACCATGTGCTCACAAAAATATACTGTTTCCCGTTTCATAGACACAGACAGATTTGTGCATGTTAGTGAACAATTTCCTACTGGCATCTATGGGAATACATCCGACGTCATTCATATAAATGTACTGTATAAACAAAACCGTAAGCGGACAATTGTCTCAATTAAAAACGCACCGGTCTCGAATAGCAGCACAGTGCGTTTATAGTTTTATGTGCTAATACAGTGAAACTCAAATTCTTTCACTCCATACAGTGGTCCGGAATACAAAATACAAGCTTATGCGCTTCTAGCCGAGACTATATGGTAGTAGCGTAGACATAATGTATTAGTGGTAATCCATGTAACATAATAGCATAATCCGACTAAGGAAGTAGTGTAATCCGAGGCGTATAATAATGTAATGCTACAATGTCCGGCTGGTATAGCGCCGGGCGGTATACCCGGGCAGTGTACCCGGGTGGTAGTGTATACATGTGTGTGTAGGCTGTTGAGAGTGCGATTCCATTACAATATTGTAGTTTATCATCGTGTACATTGTAGCTACCATTGCATTTGGTAGGAGAACATTGTATCTGTACGTATATATTTTAGTCCTCTAGGGTAGAGCAGTATTGCCTCTGTGCAGCACAATGCATACCAGTCATGGAACAAATTCTCCTCTTATTAATGATTGTTGGGCGATGGCTTCTACCACGTAGCAAGCATCTTACCAGGTAAATTTTTGCTACTGACATAATTATTTCATACTATTTGTCACCAGTCACAACAGTAGTAATACTATGGTTATTTGATTCCCCAACATGGACTTTGGACTGTGACTTTGGACCAATGAGAGAGGGTTGTTTTTTGGATTGACCAATAGGAGAGCGGTATTAAACCAGGAAGTGCAGCCCCTTCAGGAATGTGGTGCCTGGAGGCGCAACCCATTCAAGAATATGGTGCCTGGGGGTGCAGCCCCTTCAGGAATGTTGTGCCTGGAGGTGCGATTGCAGAATGATTGCACAATGTTTGTTATTGTTTTGGAATGCATGGA
>JAOQGN010115752.1:0-11750 GCA_027564295.1 Himantozoum antarcticum
GACTTGGCGAAGGAAGCGTGACTTGGCAAAGGAAGCGTGACTTGGCGAAGAAAGCGTGACTTGGCGAAGGAAGCGTGACTTGGCGAAGGAAGCGTGACTTGGCAAAGGAAGCGTGACTTGGCAAAGGAAGCGTGGCTTGGCAAAGGAAACCTGGCTTGGCAAAGGAAGCCTGGCTTGGACAGTCTTCCATCATTCATGGTTGATAAAATAGCAATTCATCAGAATAATTATTATGATCTATTACACTTTACACTGGTTTGGTTTTCATCGAAGTAAGTTTAATGTTCTACTCTTGGTATTTTAATTATAAATCCTAGATGGAACTATTTTAGCTCTTCCGGAAGAACACTGCATGTTAATGTCTGTGGAGTACACATTAAAATTGTTGAGACCAATATTCTCTACCTCAGTTCTTTAATAGTATTTTTGTGGAAAAAACGGGGATTAAGAATATTAATATTTGTATAAATAAATAATAAAGAATGTATGTTCAGGACACATTATCAATTAAATCACATGTGTACTACTAGGTACACGTGTACCTAGGTACACGTGTACTACAGGTACAGTACAGGTACATGTGTACTACTAGGTACTAAGCCCCATTATCCAGTTAATACAACTAATTAAAGTTTGAGTGATTATTAATCGTGACAGGTACTGGGTGACTAAGAGATCTTGCAGCTTTGATGTCCACCTCAGGACAGCTGCACGGCATGCAGAGAAGCATCAAATCCTCGTAGGAAAACACAGTGTGCAATCCTTGAGTGGTAGCCCACTGTATATAACTTGTGTAATTTGCCCTAGTTCTACGCTAAGCTGTTTGTTCATCGCCATTCATCCTCCCCAGTTCCAATATGTCATTCATCTTCCGAGTTTTATTCCAATATGTTTTCCTGAATGAACTATTGAGATTGGAAAGCTGAATATAAAGTTGTTGAGCGCTGATTGTAATACGTTTTATCAACAACTAAAATATAGAAGTGTTACTTGAACAGTTGCTTGATGCCAAGTACTTCTATAGAAACTAATGAATATTTTATAATTTTTATGATTATTATATCATTATTAGATTATATATATTTAATAAGTTAATATAGTAATAATGGCACTTTGGTATATAAGTCCGTGTTAAGAGCCCTAGTTACATCCTAGTTAATACCACAACTTGAAAATTGTGCTCTTAGTATGGCAGTTCTGCTAACCAAAATAGAAGAGAACAATTGAAAATTGAAAATAGATGTATAAAATTGGTAAATTTTGGCAGTTAAAAGTTAGTAACAAGAACTACTCATCAAGTTTTGCCATTAAATTATACTCATCAAAGTCACCTCTTAAATTTGTTGAGTATTAAAACTGTTTATAATACCATTTTACAAAATTAGTTAACTGCTGAACTGACAACCAACTCCCTAAGCTTCTTTGAAGCTGCACTAAAATCAAGGCAGACAAGAACCAACCAAAGGGCTATCTGGTTACTGGAAAACTGATCGTTATCAGTCACAGAGACCGCTTTGAACAGGAAATGGTCACTACTCTGAATACCTGGGAGGCGCGAGCCGACTCAACATTTGACCAGGAGTGGGTGGTCTTACAATGAATGGTCTACAACACTCTTAAGTCTGGCGCTGGAGAGAGTGAACAGAAACACCCAAGACTGGTTTGATGCAAATGATCCCCAGAATATGATGGCAAGAAAAAAATGGGAACGGGCACTCAAAAGGTACTGCAAGCAAGGTACACAACATCAACTGTAGGAGCATGTGAACTTCTCTATGAACATGGTAAAGCGCTCAAGGCAGAGAGGTGGGGACGAATGGCAGAGGATCTACAGTGGACAGCAGACAAGAGCAACATGAAGATGTTTCACAGCGAGGCCGAAAGAAGTTTGGGGACCCAGGAAAAAGACACTGTTCACCTAAAGTCTGCAGATGGTCGATAACTGGTTTCGGATAGTAAAAAGGGTGAATGAGAGCTGGATTGAACATTTTAAACAGCTACTATTTCTGGAGATATTGAGACTACAGTACTTGCTAGAATTTCCCAGCAGGAAGAGCTGACAATGTTGGTTGAACTACCTACAAGGTTGGAACTGATAAAGTAAATAAATGTTTATCAGATGGCAAAGCACCTGGCTCTGATGGTATTCTTGCAAAAATCTGGAAGCACGGAGGAGCTTGTCTAATCAGTAAACTGCATTGCCTTATTGTTAGAACCTAGGAACAGAGTGCAGTAACACAAGAATAGAAAGACGCTAGCATCGTAACTATCTTCAAGAAAGGTGATTGGACAGGATATGCAAACTATTACGGAAATTTTGCTTCTGTAAATTGTTGGGAAAGCGTCTGCCAGAATCCTCAAATGACTCACAGATCACATAGCACCAGAAGTAGTCCCAAGAGCACATTGAGATTTCCATACCTATAGGAGTACAATGGAAATGATTTTCTGTCTCCTTCAACGACAAGAAAAGTGTATAGAGCAAGACAGATAATTCAGTGTGTGTGTGCGTGCGTTCGTGCGTGTATGTATGTATAAGTATGTATGTACCTGTTGATAGCACATATAAAGGGAATGCGGTTGTTGCAGTGATGGAAACAGGATGAATGTGCTCCAAAAAAGCCAAAGTCCCAGCGATGGCATGGCTAATTGAATTCTCTAACGTGGCACGTCGCGGAAACACCGTTATGCGAATCAAACACATTGATAGACGTCACAGATAAAATAAAACAAGTAAGTTTAATTGAAAAATCGGATTCAATTCCCATGCATTCCATTGTTGTTTGCGCTTGCGAGGTATCTTGCAGATGCCAGCATAATTGTATATATATGTTATTCATAACCACATTCCTTCTAGCAAGAAAAGTTGTCAATATGACCAGTAAATATAGTCTTGTTGATTGGGATCCATGGTTTCTGAAATTATAATTTAGATTTTTCCCCGAATCGATGCAAATAGGTCTAACAGATGTCGCAATGGAATTAAAAACTGGGAGTTTGTCTGTCGAACAAGAATAGACAACTCCCGATCAGTTAGTAAAAGCGCATGCGGCTAATTTGCATGCATACCTGCACGAGGGAAAGCGACTTTCTCTCCATCGCCGCAATGCGATATCAACAGCCACATGGAAGACACTGATTGTATGTGGTGTTTGTGAATTTTCCCAAGACATTCGATGCGGTTGGAAATAGCGGACTGTGCAACTGCTAATGAAGTATAGTCAGCCAAAAAAGTTCACAGCTATGATGGAAGCACTACATATAGGAACGCAGACAAATGTCAGTGGAACTGGAGGCACAGCAAGCAGTTTTCCTGTTATAACTGGAGTAAGGCAAACATGTGTACTGGGTTAAACCTTCAACACTCTCATCTATCTTCGATTCTAGAAAAAAAAGACTCTGAATCGTGAGCATTGAGTGGACGTTCAATCTTGATTTGACAGTCATCTTCAGCGTATCGCACTCAAAGCCAAGACAAAACAACAAAGTTCGCTGGCTACAGAGCATTCGTAGCACACTCAAGAGGACGTTTAGACGATCATGGATTCCTTCTCTTCAGCTTCTAAGAGGTTTGCTCTGATGATCAACATCAAGACTGGAGTGTTACAGTTGCACCAGTTACACTCTACTACCACAACATCTGCCACCGGTGTAAAAGCAGATGGCAAGAACCTACTCCAGTGCAAAACTTCCACCTGTCTTGGAAATTGCAATCTCACATGACAACCGCATCAATTCCGAGCTTCAGAGGAAAACATAACCAAAGTTAGCCTGCCTGTTGAAATACTGCACAATCAGCTCTGGAACAACCAGCATGTTTCAATCAGAGTGACGTGAACCTATAGAACCATTCACACACATCTCAATGGTGCTGGACAGTTACAGGAGCCAAGTGAAGAAACTGCATGCATTCGTATTGAGACATCAGCTAAGCATCATGAGGATCACCTGGCAAGAGAAAGTGACTGATGTAGAGATACTACAGTGAGCTGGCCAACCCTCCTAAGGAGGATCTACTCATCCAAAAGGAACTTGTGCTGGACAGGAGACCGATTCCACATGCCATCTGACCACCTACCAAAGCAGATTCTGTTCTCTCAGCTACCCGAAAGAGTGAGAACCTCACCTTCTGCACGAACACACCAAGCAATGCCTGATGAGGAAAAAGATTGAAACAGATCATTGGAGATCCCTTACTCAGCAGCAAAGTGCCTGGAGATTATCTGTGGAGTGGTCTCAGGGAAGCAGTCTCTGTCGCTACTCCACCGACAGCATTGTTTGATTTAACAAAATTAGTAACAAATTAGTACCGGTAATTGACAAAACAATAATTCATAAATTGTCCTCTCAGGAACCAGACTGGATGCTAGCAGGCATTTCACTGATTGGGGAATTGTGACATCAATTCATTATTGAACTTCGTCGCTAGACGTTTTAATGACCTGCCAGCGTACATGCGTTCAAGCCAAACTTTAAAAGCCTTCAAAGGCTCTCTTAAACACCTACTGTATCTCAATTTAATACATGCACCTTTGAATTCAATTTTAACAGATTTTATTAATCACATTGGAATATATCGTGTAATTTTAACAGATAATATTAATGATTAATATGAGATTCAAATCTTAATAATGCAAATTGTTGTAAAGGCACATAGCTAAGCTTAATTTATCTATTTTTAAAATCCAGAATAGCTGTCCTGGTTTTGTTATTTTATATTATGTATAACAATATAATATATAAATTATATTTTAAATATATTTTGTCTTACAAAATTTCAAACTGTGCTTTAAAAAATCGTCAGTTGGAGATCACAAAATGTGAAGTTACATATTACTGTTATTGTAGTATCAGTAATATATATATATTATATAATAATTATAAACAAACTATATGATTATAATTATATACAAGTCATGTAATTTGATTATGTTACATATTATTATATTATATATATTTTATATATAGTATATTGTATATAGTTTTATATAATATAAGACTATAGTTTATAATATACTTTAATTACGCTATATATTATTATTACATTGAATGGGTTTTAGATTCAAGTAATGGATCTGCTAAAAAATTAGTTCCAGTAATGTCTAGTTATCAAAATGTTGGAATTATTTGAATAAATTTGGCAAGTTTTGTTCTCCAAAAATTGTCTGAAATTTCTATTGTAATTCAGATCTTCCCCTGTATGCTGATGGGGGTGGGGGATCTCCCTCCCCTGTATGCTGATGGGGGCGGGGGATCTCCCTATACATTTTAATAGAGAGATCACCAATTTAACTGAGCAGAATCCGTTCATATTGTCTTTACAGTTCTGATGGTGGTGTTAAAGAAGAAGAAGGGCAAGCAGCCGCGAGACCTGGAGACCCAGGTTGGGTATATCGGGCTAGGGTTCCACGCCCCTCAAATAGAGACTATGTAGTACGGCCTGAGAGTAATGTAGATCCTGAAGCTACTTTCTCAAAGGTAATTTATAGATAATTAATAGGGCTGGCAGAAGATTATGGACTTTGATCGTGATTAATCCTCTGCAAGCTTTAGTTAATCTTAGATTAATCTTATTTTTAATCTCCTATGCAAATGTCTAAATAATGTTGTTGGTTCCAGCTGTGAGTGTTTCCTTAATCGCCACTGAAACAAGTTTCAGCTTTAGACAACAACATGTTAAACAGTTACTATTATTGTCAAGGTCGATGTAGTAACTATTGTGCAGATTCTAAGCGAAAGCAATACAAAATCACGACTAACTAGCTTATGACAAAATTGGATTGGACTCTGGATTTAGTATTTTCTGCTATTTCCACTTTTGGCTGAACAGACTGTGGTATAACTTTAGACAACAAATTTTCCTACGAATCCATCAAGTGAAATTACAATATATAATGTCATATTCTGGTACTACTTCCATTACAATTTGTGCTCCATATTTTTTTTTTTAAATTAAAATACTTGCCAAAATAGATTTAATGTCAGGAATTATAGTGTGTACATCTATTTCTGTTACTGAATTATGTTGGAGAATTCCAAATATTCCGTCAGATTCGCTGTGCAAAGCATCACGAGATAAACATTTTATGTAGTTGCCTTTCAAAATTTGCATCCACAGCATTTTCAAATTTTATTGTTGTGCAACATAAATTGAGGTTTATTTATCAAGTCAGTCCAGGAAATCTTCAATCTTCAATATTGAATATACAATTAATTTGCGTATTGTTGGCGTCCCAGTACAGTAAAGGAGTTCCAGTTTGGATACCTGATTGGCAAAAATGTGTGAGATAAGAGCTTAACAACGTGAGATATTCGTTGACCACTAAATATACCCAAAAAACAAAGTCTTTAGCGGAAACTGGACTAATTGTTTTTTTTAAAACTGTTTGACTCCATTGCAACTGGAGTCAAACATGTTTTAGTCCGTTACTCCCTCGTCCCTTTACTCCCTCGTCCCTTTACTCCCTCGTCCCTTTACTCCCTCGTCCCGTCCCATTACTTCCTCATCCCGTCCCGTTACTTCCTCATCCCGTCCCGTTACTCCCTCGTCCCGTTTCTCCCTCTTCCCTAGTATGTAGTAAATTCTGCTTCTGATTTCAGTTTCAAATGCAGTAAAAGTCGATATCGATATGTAGTGAGTCCAAGTCACTCTTTACTTTATCCCAAGTCATTCGTACTTGGTTACTTGGTTAAGCCGCAATGTATTATGGTCAACATAGCAGATTGGTATGTCTACATCAACATTGTTTTGGCAGCGCAAGTGTAGGAGTTTTATGGGTGTGGCTAAATATGAACCAATGGAGCCAGGCTGAGCTTCATGCCATCTTTGTAAGAGTTAAGGACTCCTGCAAACTAGAGCTGCCACTCTCGTGAACTAGGGGTATCACACTCCCAGGAACTAGGGCTGTCACTCTCACAGGAGGAGTTAGGGCTATCACTTGCTGTCAGTAACTGTTTGTTTGTATTGTTTAAAGTGGTAATCCAATAGTAGAGCTAGTCGAGGGAAACCAACCTGGTCTCCAGTATTTTTTCTGCTGATCAGAACACAGGAAATAGAGAGACAGAGAAATTGTGATTGTTATGTTATTGTTATAGTATTGTGATTGGTTTTCCTATCTCCAGGAGTCGAGCAAGAAAAAGAAGACTAGATATGAGATTCAAAAACAGAAGATGGACAATAAGAAAAAGGCAATGAAATCATCAACTGCCGTGAAAATAAGTATAGAAGGAAAGAACATGTCATTATGAAACGGTTATCCTATTTATATACAAGTTACTACTGATATTGTATCGTAAAGTATTATTATATTGGCAAGTCGCTGTTAGGGTAAGGTGATAGGCCTCGACAGCCGAGCAATACTATAGACTGTGAATCTCTAGCTCGCATGTTTTATATGGACAGGTTAGTTGTACGCCGGCGAGTCTAATACGTGGGAAACCGCTATGGAAAACGTTTTATACGATAGACCCTCAATGACAATGCAGACCTTCTGTTGTATATATTCTAATGATGGTATATGTGCGAGTAGACTACAAATATTGACGTTATGTAAAATCGTTACAAGTCTTTTGGGCAGTACTAAAACATTTTATTGTGGTCAATATTTGTCGATCTTTACCACAGCGTAATGCTTGATGTGATGCTTGATGCTGCTAGGCTCCAAAGTGCAAATCTTCTCAACAGCAATAAATTTGAGTATTTTTTTAATGTTGGATTTTTCTTTTCTACAAGAGACACGTGTGCTTTTTCGGGTTTAGATACCACCAGATGTAGGTGATGCGCTGTTGGTCTTGACTTTGGTTATGCTATAACTTGTAAAGCTTGAGGTTTTGAATCAAAGCTATGCATTATATTTGGGACTAACTAATCTACAAATTTAAATAAAATTTGCGTTTAGTTTACAACCATAATTAATCATGGATGAGTAAAATAATGATAATTCAAATTTTATCTTTTGAGTTGTGGAAAGTTGAGACGATTCTCCTCCTCTGTATAAACAGATAGTGAGATGAGATGACAAACTATTTCCAAACCTCTACGTTTTTGTTTTCCAAAAAAATTTCCATTTGCAGCAAGTCAAAGTTTTCACCTTACACTTTACTTTACGTCCAAGTTTTACTTACAGAATCATTTTAGTTCAATATAATATGTAGTACCAGCTCTCCAGCAATGGCGGTTTGGTATATTTACTATTATATTATAATGCACGTATGTTACTATTATATTATAATACGTGTGTTGCTATTAAATGCTAATATGCATATATTACTATTATATTCTAATATGCGTATATTACTATTATATTCTAATATGCATATTATATTACTATTATATTATAATAAGCGTATAAAATATTACCATTACCATATAATACACGAATTATATTACATGTAATAGATGCATGTAATACATGTACATCATGATTAGCAAATGTTCCCATTGGACTTGTTATCATATCCAATTATGGAGTTCTCACAAATAAAGATACAAGTGTTTGTAAAAGCTTAGAAAATAATATCGGTGCGTTTATTTCATATTATATTTGTAAAAAAAAAATGTTTTCTGAACATATTGACTGCTGCTATTATAGTTTGATCAACAGTCAAGCTGTTACCAAATGCACCATGTGTACATTTGTGGGAAATAAGTGAGGCATAGCAAACGTGCTTGCATGCGCAATTGCTTTGAACCGGAACTTAATATCCTATAGCGCATAAAAGCCTGTAATTCCATTTCATGCCTGAAGGTTGTCTTTGTTTGTTAGATTTTTCTATACTTCGTTCCCTGAACCATTTGTGAGAACTCGCGCTAGTCGCGTGCATTTTGGACTAGGTTTATCCCGTAAATTTACCAGTCTCGAGTGTTTGCCCACTTTAACAGTCATGGATGGAGCACCAGCTCGATTGCACCTGTCAATACTTTGCTTACCATTTCATATTCTGGATAGTCAGTGGCCTTGGCTATATAGGCAGCTTTTTTGCTGCCTCAGTACTGCCTGTTTACTGCCTCTCTGAAAGATGATGCCGCTTTGGAGGCTGCTGTTCCTGGCCTGGTGCTGCTGTCCATGGGGTTGTTGTTCTTGTGGCTGCTGTTATGGCCTGAGCTAACTTTATTTGTTGTGAAGGGAGTTGCTCATGATGTAGACTGATGGGTCATTGTCTTATTAGGAAATGACAAATGTTCAACAGTATGTTTGCCTCCCAACCCAGCGTGAGGGAATCTGGAAAGCTATCCCTACTTTATTTGTGTGCAAATAGTGAGATCAGATACTATTGCAGCCTATTGTCAGAAGTGCTCAGAATATATTCAAATCAACCTTTGACGATCTTTAGTTGACACAAACCTTATCGCTTTCCATTCTGCAGGTTTGTAGTTCTTAATGGGCACCCAACTGCTCCTGATGTACAAAATGGAACCAATAACAATAGTTTCCATTAACTCTTCAATAATTTCCAATATCCAATACATTATCCAATAACAAATTCGATAAAACCCAATAACCGTTACAATATCTAACAGCGAATTCCAATAAAATCCGATAACCATTACAATGTTCAATAAACGTTTTCGGAAAGTTTCATTGTCCATTACATTTCCAATAAAGTCCCATTGAGAATTCTCCAATAACCATTACAACATCCAATGACAAATCCCAATAAGTTCCAATAACCATTACAGTATCAATTGTTATTGTATTGGGCTTATAGTATCCATTATCTATTGGAGCCCAAGCCTGATTATAGTGGTAATGAGTATAATAATAGGAGCAGAAGTGGCCAAGTTCTTAACCAATCAAACCCCCAAAACCTTTCATGTGGACTGCTGGGTTTGATTCACATTGTGGTTAACCGTTAAAATGACTTTTCTGCACAGAATTCTTGTGCAAGATTCTTAACCCTCAAATTTCTCTCTCCCTTGCTATCAGCTGCAGGTGGTCTGCGAGCAGCTGCTGGTGGACTTCACTCAACTAGATAAGTTATTGGATTACCACCTAAAACAATACGAACCAAACAAAAACATTGTATCTTGAGACAGAGGTGACAATGTCGCATGAATAGCATTGACAGGTGCTTTCAGGCAAGAAGATCATGTTCTCTCTTCTCTAGATTCATTAAAACTGAACGGTAACTGCCTGGTTGCTATAAAAATGTCCACTTAATTAGAATTTCAGAATCAAAATGAAACTTACTGGTGTTGGGAAAAATCCTGCGAAATTACAACTACTTCACTTTGTACGTTTGCAGAAGTGCATAAAGGAGGGCGTCGCCTATTTGTTGTTATATAACGTAGCAATTGGGCGTAGATGTTGCAAAACATACCTTGTTATTGAACCGTTACATCATTCTACATTCAGATAGTGACCGGGTCTAGAAACCGTGCTGGTTTAGAATATTTTTATTCTTAGTTTCATGCTCTGGAACGGGTACGTGGTCATTCCTAGAACACGTCGGGGATTTTTTATCTTATTTTTTTATTGATTCATTCATGAACAAGCGTTCTCAAACTTTCTGCTTGTCCGAAAGCCCTATTGTGTTCCAAGTTTAATAATTTGTGAGAGTGATTGTGGGACCATAGATGTGGCCTCAGTGCTAGCTCACTTTCCAGTATTCGTCCTCATACTTCACACAACTTCAGGTTTAGCATGGCTGCAGCCTGTAATGAGTTTCGAATTCTGTTGGGAGTTGTGACCTTATGATGCATTTTGTGGGATGTCATGTTTTAAGGAATGCCGGATGTATGCTTACTGCTGATAAACTGATAATTGTGTTGATCGAAGTCCAATAACAATGGATGCTGGACGGTAATGTTTAGGTAGTATGATAATCAGTAAGCTGTATTAGTTGGTACTACTGCAGCTCATCGCAATTAGATTATATTCCATCACTTGTGACATCAACGTCCCGCTGATACATTCCCTGTGAATATTATTCTCTGGGCTAACTTCCTGGTGAATCATAAGAGTTGTTTTGTCTGCTTATTCCCATGATAGATGTATCATATATATAATATACGTTGCATGATGTCAATATGGGTATGGAAAATGGCAAAAATGGGCAAAGGCATATTTAGAAAAAATGGCGGCGGGAGACGATTCAGTCTCTTTAATTTAAATATAAATTCCTTACTTGTTGATAGCGCATTTGAAGATGAAGTAAGCTGCAGTATATAAAATGATTTTGAGATCTGCACAATCATAATTTTCCGTATTTCGTGCCGTAGATGAGAACTGCAATTGATATGGTATATGACGGATATGCTAAAATGTTACCTCCCCTGTATAGCCACTCTCATGGGGGAATATCGTTATCAGGTGGATAGATAGTGTGGCAGACCAGTGCCGGCATCATACTAACCCTTCCAGCACTCATTCAATACTTGAGTATGCCCAAGGGGCCAATAGTCCACGTATTATCATTTCCTGAACTGTATTGATCTTACGTAACCACTTACATGAACCGCTGATATCAATAGCACAAACTGGCTAACATTGTATGGTTTGGGTGGATAATGTGGAAAGGAAAAGAATATAAATAGCAAACGCTATGCCATCGCGCTCCGACAATAATACGAAAGCCATTTCGACAGTAGTCACAAATGCAATTATGTCACAACGCTATTGCGAAAGTGTAAACAAATTTAATGCCGCTGATGCTTGGCCTTTCTTTAATTCTTGTTAAAGGAGGAAGGAAATTTCCTATTAGATACTCACACAATTATTTGATATTATACACAATGACTAATTAGATGG
>JAOQGN010115863.1:0-11750 GCA_027564295.1 Himantozoum antarcticum
TTTCCCATTTATTGCGCTTGTCACTTCTTATTTGCGTCCAGTTTGTTTCCACCTTTACTTCTTATTTGCTCCCAATTGAGGCTGGGTAGAAAAGAAGCAAAAAAGGAGTAAATATTCACCAATTTGCCTCTCTGTGTGTAGCATCCTATAATTATCACTTTTCACAATTCATTTTTTTTCTACGCTCAAGTTGAGCATGGCCTCTCTCAGCTAAGAAAGATATAGTCAGTTATATCCCGAATTCTTTCTTAAAGTTTTGGCTGAAATGATTATATTTTTACCAGTGGATTGCTGAGCGCATTCTGGCAACTGGCAAGCCACTTTGTTGCTGGTGATGAGCCTTTTTTTTATAGAGATAATATAACTATAGACTGCATGACCAACATTTTTTTATTTGGTATACTCTTGTGTGGCAAACATTGTCATATTGCTAACATGCTGACATATCCTGTACCACATCTACCGCATTCTTGCGGCACTGGGACGGCGAGTTATAAGTGGGTGCGACCTGTATCAGGACAAGGACTTCATCATTAAGATATGTGTCTAAAAATGAGATCTTTTTTTAATAGGGTGCCTTATATAATGACAGCTTCATAAATTAATAACGTGCGCACCTTATAAGGTGAAGGTCACATTCAACAATTGGAGCCAGGACAACAGGACAAGTGTAAACAATAGAGTTATCTTCCCCTCGGAGATAAAATGGAAGGGATAGTGAGGGAAAATAATTCTGTGATGTGATATGCGAAGTGAGAGAAGTTCGGACGAGCTGGCATAGACTCTTTCATTCAAAATCTGAGTGCATGTGTTCATGGTATTGAGGAAAAATGGAGGTCATTTAACATGTCATCTGATGAAAAAGGATGAGAGCAGCCAAAGGCAACTGTCTAATCTGTTGGTGTTGGTATTATTTATGGATCTCAAACATGTTTAAGACAGTGTGCCCTCAAAGTAAGAGACAGAGTAGAAGACACATGTGCCTTGTAAGTGAAGTGCATCTTTATAAGCGAATGTACAACCAGTGTGCTTTATGAAGTAAAATATTTTTTAAATAAACACAACCACTATCACTTATAAGGTGCTCGTCCCAGTGCCGCATGAATACTGTAATATACCAAATTCATATGCAATAACAAGCATTGCTTTTCGAGTGTCAATGTCGCATCATCTATCAAATCTATGAGTATTTTTCGACCACAAACTCCAAGCTCCAATAGATATAAGGTTTGAAGCTACGGCTTTTGTAGTTAGTTTTTGGGGCTTGGGGTCAAAAATACTCCAAAAACTTGGATTATTATATTTGCATGATTTAAACAGCAAATAAAGTTTAAATATGCATATAATTCTACATGTATGGCTGGTTCAATACTCTCAGACAATGATTAGTGTAGTAGCAGTTTGTTGGTCCTGCATAGCAACATTGGTCGTTTTAAGACACCATGTGGGTGGTAGGATTACTGTTCCGAACCTGTTGTATTTCTGAGTTTACTGATACATTTATATTGATTACACGCTGCAACCACTGCAGAAACTATTTAAGTCTGCAGTGTGTAACATTAACAAAATGTGTGAAACAGCAAGAATAAAATTTTCATAAATTTAAGACTATTCATACAGAAGTGTTTCCAGTCCATATCCTTGATAATTAATACTAAGGTTTTCTTCAAACACTATACTATCATGGACAATAATTGACTGGGCATCTATTCAGTTATTTACATGTACCTCTTGCTCAAGAGAGTAATCAGATATATATTCAGTATCAGCCAACATCAATAGGCTAAAATGGCAAAACGCTTAGACTAGTAGTATTCAATAATTTTATCTACAAAGATGATCAAGCAGACATATAAAATTTCACATATTTAGATTCAAAACAGGACTGAGTTGTGTAAAAAGTTGTCTTTATATCACCATTTTTAACCTATATATTTTTGCTTATATGTTGGTAATAGAGATTATATTTCTGTATTTTACTCTATAGCTAACTTTTTATGCAATACACATCAGTTTAGCCATTATGTCATGAATTTTAGTCGGAAGAAACTCGTTAAGTCTCTCAACTCTCTACTGTCAGAGTTTGGAAAAGTAAATATCAATGCTAATTGCTAACCATAAGGAAGTATTGCAGAATCCTGCGACTTCCCCCAGGATGTTCCTACTATCTACTCAGATACACACACTCACTGTAAATATTGTGTTATATAACGCTCATTGCTCAGGTCCACCAGTGATAGCGATCCAATATTATTAACATTTTCTAAAGGAAGTAACTAAATTATCTCCATTTACATTATTGGCCAATCCCAGGTGAGCAAACCAGTCATGTCCGTCGGTCTATGACGGTCAAGGTCATCTTATGAATAATAATAATAACAACAACAAAAACAGCAGCAACAACAAGAACAACAACAACAACAACAAAAACAACAACAACAGCAGCAACAACAACAATTATCATAACAGTAGCAGCAGCAGTAACAATAGCAGTAACAATTAAAAGTAGAATCCGGAAACTAAAAGAAATAATCAAAGATCTCAGAATGCTAGTGGCAAAGACATCAAATCAGATACATAGAAGAAATCTCATAAAGAAACCATCACAAACCGAAAGAAGGAACCTGGAAAATCTGAAAATTAAGTCAATGAGCAAACTGGTGGAAATAGTAGAATTACTAAGCGTCAAAGAGATGTGGGTTGATAAAACGCTAAGTAAGAAGGTTAGACTTGATCTTCCCGTGCAAAGAGATGCCAGAGTAAAAAGTAACAAACTATTCAGACAATTTTTCCGGGCTGTAGGCTCCAAAATAGACTACACTGGTTAGGTGCAAACAATGGAGAATATTACATAATTCTGGGCTGGAATATGGGAAGACGAAAAAACAATGGAATAGCGGCAATGGATGAGAAGTGCCGCTGCAAAGATAAGTGAGAGAGCTACAGGCCCTGAACAATTTATCATAACAAAGAGTGATGTCAGAGATACAATGAAAAAGAAGAGAAACTGGACATCACCAGGAATTGATGGAATCCAGAATTATTGGTGGAAAACATTTTCATTTACATGGTCACCTGTGGCAACAGCAATGAGACGGTGGCTCAGCGGTGATGAAATACCAGCATGGCTTATGACTAAGGGAATAGTATTGCTTCCTAAATCTCAAGACTTGAGTTGTGAAAGAAATTACAGGCCTGAACATGCTTGAACACTTCCTACAAGCTGTTTACTACCAATTTTGGCAAAATATATGAAGGACGATGCGGACATATGTGGAATATGGGACACCAATAAAATGGTAACTTGAGCTTGAACTTGAACTTGAACTAGCGGTAGCCTATTATGATTACCAAGAGGAATATGATATGGTAAGGCATGACTGGATGTTGAAAGTGTACCAATGTATGAAATTACTGACTAATGTAATTAGAGTAATAAAAGAAATGATGGAGAAATGGAGGACAAGACTAGAGGTGAACCAAATGGCCAAAACAGTAAAGAGCAGATGGATAAACATCAAGAAAGGATTTCTAAAAGGTGATAGTTACTCACCAGTGGGTTTCTGTCTTACCGAGGTACCTATCGCAATATTTCTGGAGGAAGCAGAAGGATACTCCATGGGGCCACCAGGGGAAATAATGATCAAAAAATCCATAGCTTTTTTATTGATAACCTCAAAGTATATCAAGAAAGTCATGCAAAGTTACAGGTGGCAAATGACATCATAGTGCAAGCTAGCTCAGATACTGGCGCATGCTACATGGTAAAGAAATGTGCAGAAGTTGTGTTTAGAAGGGGAAAAATGGTGAAAGGTGAAGGTCTCAAAGTACTGCATGAGCAAATGACAGCACTAGATCCAGCTCAGAAAGAATTATACAAGTTTCCTGGGTGCGAACATGCTGAAAGATAGACAAAGCTAAGGTACTTCAAAGATTTAAAAAAGAAATAGAAAAAAGAACAAAACATTAGTGAGTCAACAGTTGTATGAGAAACATCTAATCAGAGCAATTAACTGCAGAGTGGTGCCAGTTACAGGATATCTCATAAATATGGTGAACTTTACAAAAAAGGAACTTGATGAATTAGATAAATTGGTGAAAGGAATTCTGAGAGAGAACAATATGCATGAAGACAAGCAAATGATGAAATACTTTATATGAGTGAAGAGAACAGTGGAAGAGGATGAGAGATGAGTATAAGGAAACCAAAGTGAGAGTAGCCTGCTACATGCACATTCTGGAGACAAGTGAATAAGATAATCTTGGAGGTATGAGATGGGAAAAGTAGGCAAGTATCTGAGAACTGCAGCAATAGAAATATTCAATGAGAATGGAAGGAGCCTAGAGTTTGAAGATCATGAAGTTAGATTGGATGGTCAAAAGCTCTAGGGGACATGGAAACATGTATGGTGGAAACTGAAAGCGATATTGAAAGAAAATAGACAGAATGTCCAGAAGGAAGCGTATGAAAAGAAACCAATGCAGGACGAACTGTGCAAAGAACTTGTAGGTAGAAGTCATAGTTGGCTGTCAACCAATATTAATCTGAAAAAAGTGAGTACCATAATCAATATACAGAAGCAGATGATAGAAGCAAAAGGATGGAAGAAACTCAGAGGAATTGACAATATATCAAACAGGGCAAGGTTATGTGGCGAGCAAAGTGAAACCGGCTCACCTATTGTCTGGCTGCAAGGTTTTAGCAGGAAAGGAATATCTAACAAGAAACAATAATGCTTTAAAGGTGGTCACCACAGAATGTCTAAAACAAGAGGAACCTATAGACCATGAAGCACCATGGTAGAAAATAAAACTAGACAAAGGTACAGTCATAGAAGGAGGCAGAAAGCAATTGATTTGGGACTTTGAATTCAAGATGCGAAAGGAAACTAGCTCTAGGAGGCCTGATGTTATCCTCGAGAGCAAAGAAGAAAAGATAATAAAAATAGTGGATATGGCCTGTCCTAACGAGCGAAATATGAAATATAAGCACAGAGAAAAGCTGCAAAAGTACCAACAGCTAGTGTTTGAAATGAGAGAGAAGAGACCAGGATAAAAAGTGGAAGTAATACCTATTGTAGCTGGATGTGGAGGAGGAGGCATGACAGAGACTGAAAGACAAGTGGGGAAGATAATTGCAGACAGTGTTCGAGTTAGATATGTGGTTCAAGATATGGTGAAAACTGTCCTCTTTGAAGGAGAAAGCATGATAAGAAAGGTATTTTCTGGGTTAGTTCAACCCGAGTAAAGGGCTTGGATTAGCCGTCACGGTTTCCAAATGTAGGTTACAGTGTCCACAAGATCGTGGGTAATGGCCCACTTACGCGGGTTTCCCGACTAATAATAATAATAATAATAATAAAAATAGCAAATAAAACAATTACAGTTCTATAACTACGTTATAGTAGAACTTACAATTATTGCTAACAGCAAATCTAGCAGTGCACCCAGCTTTACGGCACTGGGCAAATATTGTACAGTATGGAATGTTAATGTTGATGATGTTAAATTCTGCTAGGAGACAATTTATCCCGCTAATCATAGACAACATCTACGTTCTGTTCTACATCATCTGAAATACAAATAATACCCTATTGGATGTCATATAATTCAAAGAAGAAAATTTTGAGTAAAAGTAAGATGTGAGAACTGATACTTTTTGGTGACAAACTTGGTACCCCGAGACAACTCATAATTGAATTCAAACTTTAATTGATTGGCCATTTTTCAGGTGTAATTAAAATGTATTCCAAAGCGACACGGATTGATATGCAAATTGTTGTGGCTGCAGAATCTCAGGAGTAGGGTTAATTTGGCAAGTTTTGCATGCAAGATAAAATAGTTATTTTTAGATTTGCTTCAAAAGCAAAATAATATATCGAATATAGGGTTATTCGATATATTTTTATTATAGATAAGGCACTGCACAATATCCCCAATGCCTGATATAGTGTAATACTGTGTAGTGTAATGCTGCAGTGACTGCCATTCTAACCTATTGCAAATGGTACCTCCCTGACCCACCCCAAGTTCAGATGGTCTCCGCAGCCAAGGATTCTAGGAACCCAATGCCTACTCTGTCCAATAGTAAAATGACCAGCTCAGGATCCCTAGAGTCTGTCACACTTAAGAGTGAGGCAGTTGATCTTTTAGCCACTGCCCTCCAGCAGCTAGTCAGATTGCTAGATCACCTATCTCTCCAGAGCCCTGCCACATGGTCCAGAGATGGGACCCATTCGCAGTCGTAGCTAAAACCAGCTGCTATGAGGTCCATTCCTCCCCTGGCTCTTGGCACTACTCCAGATAGCACAGTTCCCTATGGCCTTCTCTTGCTGATTCCACACAGACACTCCTACCCCGCATGACAGTCTGTTCACGTGTGAAGGAGAGTTCTCCTCAGAAGATGACTATCAGGACCTGCCTGACTGATCTATCCAGTTGCCACACCCTAGGCCCAGAGGTCAGAGTCGGAACCGACCTATGGACTGCAATAGGGTAGGATGGAAGCAACCGACCACACCCCAGGAGGTAAGGGAGAAGCCCGAGAGAGCTCGTGCCGCCATTCACCCTGACAAACCTTTTTCAATGACACCCGTAATGTGTATCAGGATCTTTCCATAGAGGAAGAGGGACACACCTCTAAGGGTGAACACGCTCCCTGTGCACTCAGGTCTAAGCCAATCAGATCGTCTCCACCTCCTCTAGCCTGCTCGGAGTACTCAACCTTCCAGACGACCGACCTTTCACTGTGGCCAGCCATGGAGCGATCCTACAGGACCAGCTAATTTCTACGAGGGAAGCTCAAAGGTCAGCCGACCCAGTTCCTAGTAGATACTGGGTGCACTACCAACCTCCTCTCTAAACACCTCTTTGAACACCACACCAAATCCACCAGGAACAGAACAGGAACCTGTGGGTACTATTGCACCATGGCTGATGGCTACCGTCTCCCTTTCCATGGCACTATCCAGCTGATGGTCAGATTGAGAGATGTAAGGATGGAGGTGGCCTTTGTAGTCAGCCAGAGCAATGGGGATGCCATATTGAGCATGCCGTTTCTAACAGCCCACAGTGCTCGATGGATTTCAGCAAGTCCACAATTGTGATAGACAACCATGAGCTACACTGCACCAACAGACAAGGGAGGCCATTGTCCAGTAAGATACAGGTTCCGGTCAACATCACTGGCCCCGCCCACCAGCAGGTCAGTTCGTGGTGCAGGATCAACACCCATAACTATATTCCCCTAGGCCTTGCAGAAGGTACCTCCCTGAACTTACAATGGTAACCAGTTTGAACCAACCAGAACCCAACGGACGCTTGATGGTGCAGGGCATTAACCCCACATGTCAGCCAGTAGAGCTGAGGTCCGGTGAAGTCCTGGGGATATTCACAGGAGTAGACCAATCAGACATTGATGACCTAGAACTAACCCCCAGATGCTCTTACTCACCCACCCCAGAGGATTCTTGACACTTGAGAGCCCTGCACGAGGATGTGAGACGGATGTGTGAGATGTGTGTGTTTGTGAGTTGCATGTGTGTGAGACGCGTGTGTCTCACACACATCTTGGCAACTGGCCCAGCCTCTGATCAATATAGAACTGTGCTCAGCACAGGAGACGAAGACGTTGGACAAACCACTCTTGAAGAGCACAGCATCCCCACTCTAGAATGCATCAGGCGCATCCGCCAGCATCCTGACTGACTCGGGCCTGACAAAGAGGCCGAGGCAGACAGACAGGTGCAACAGCTGTTACAGAATGGTCTGATTGAGCCAGCCAATGGTGCCTGGTGCTCCCAGTAGTACCAGTGAGGAGGAAGGACCAGTATTTCAGTTCTGTATCGACTATCACAGGCTTAACGTCGCCACCCAGCAGGATGCCTACCCCTGCCCCACATTGATTAGATCTGGATGTCCTGGCTGGAAGTAAATTCTTCAGCACCCTGGACTTGGTCAGTGGGTACTGATAAGTCCCACTAGACAAGAATGCTCAAGAGAAGTCGGCTTTTGCCACCCTGTTAGGGCTCTGGATATTGAAGGTTCTCCCCTTTAGTCTCACCTCATCTCCCTCCACCTTCCAACGGTTGATGGACCATATACTCCAGGGTCTCCACTGAAAGTCGCTCCTGCTATATATGGATGACATTATTGTCACAGACCCAGACTTCAGCACCCACCTAAGTTGCCTGGAAGAAGTGCTAGTCCATCTCCAACCAGCCAGCCTCAACCTCGAGCACTTCAAGTATGAACTTCTCCAGAAGGTGTCTGCTATCAAGGAATGGGCCTGTCCCAAAGATGTCTAGGGACTCCAGGCTTTCAGTGGGACCACTGGCTACTACCGGAATTATCTCAAGGGTTTCTCTACCTAGGCTATGCCCCTACAATGGCTGGTCGGCAATGGAGTGGTCTGAGACTGGAACTAAGTCTGCCAGGCCGCATTTCATAAACTCAAGGGAGGACTCCTCAATGCTCCTGTACTGGTCTTCACCGACCCCAGAAAGAGTGCATATTAGACACAGACACCAGTGCTGTTGGAGTTGGCGGCATGTTGTCTCAAGTCCATGCTGAAGGTAAGAGAGTGGTGGCCTACTTCAGCAAGATCTTGCTCCCGGATGAGCATAATTATTGCGTCGCCAACAGAGAGTTGCTGGCAGGGGCTAAGGCTGTCCAGAACTTCCGCCCTTACCTGTACGGATATGTATTCAAGCTCAGGACCGAGCATGCATCCTGTATGTGACTCCGTTAATGCACCGAGCCCTCCAGCCAGGTGGCAATGTGGCTAGAGACCCTGTCAGAGTTCAGGTTTCGGTTAAAACACCGTCACTGTCCCAAGCATGGAAATGCAGATGGATTAAGTCGCAGGGGTTACATGGACTGCAAACAATGTGATTTGACAGAGCGCCAAGACGATGGGTGCATCGGAACTCAGAGAGAAGGAAGCTTGGAGTGCCTGGCCCTAAGCGTCATTAGGCGCAACTACTCCATATGAATATGCAGAGTAGGTAGTGGGTGGTGGTTCCTGGCTCCCACCTCCCCCTATGCCCCCCAAGCCCAGCCCTGAATCCAACAGACAGAGTGAGGACCCCTAGACCTTCCGAATGAGGTTCATTGCCTCACCGTGCTATCCCACTGCAAACTGAGTGCAGACCAGACTGTGGGGCAGGGACCAGTAGCCCTGATATATGAAACCATCTAATTAGGATGGGACTTGACCCACATCCAACTACAATTAAGCTGCTCCGAGTTAAGGAGGTTACATGTCATGAGAGATTCCTGAGGATCACAGGAGATGGAGTACTAAAGGCTCACATGGTGGTTCAGGAGAAGGACTGATGGGGTGCTGTATGCTCTGCCTTCACAGCATGGCTTTGCCTTTGGGAGTGCCAATTCCATGGCCCATGCAGGTGTCACCCGTACTCTGGCCATAGTCTGCCTTACCTGGTATATGGCCAGGAATGACAACTGATATCTGGTGTCTAGTGCATACCTGTGAGATATGCCAGGTGGTGAAGGGTACTGGAACCCACCCCCCAAGCCAGCGGCAGAGGCTCCATGCAGGCCGCCCTGGCAGAAAGTCACTATAGACCTTGTGGGACCTATGCCTGCCACCGAAAGAGGAATCAGGTGGAAATGCGTGCTGACTGACCACTTCAATCGGAGGCAGGGCACCCTAGTCATCCAAGATGCCACAGTCCCAGTGGTGGCCACCACTTTGGACGAGAGGGTCTCCTGCTACTTCAGTTTCCCAGAACAAATACACTTTGACCAGGGAGCACAGTTCGAGTCTGCCCTTATGGAAGAGCTGTGTCAGATGTGGAAGGTCCAGAAAACCCTTACCACACCCTACTACTCACAGGCAAATGGCATTGTAGAATGCAATAACTGAGTCCTAGGAGACTCTCTGTGGTCCTTGTTACTACGTGACCAAGAGTAATGGGATCTGGTGCTGCCACAGATACCCTATGCCCTCTGAGGAAATCCCCATTCCACCACTTGAGAGATGGGAAATTCTTAAAGCTAGGATGAGACCTCCGTCTTTCAGATCAAATTCAATATTCTCTGACTCGAGAGGAACCACTATGCATGTTTGTTGTTGGTCACTTGGTGATGATGGAGAACAGGCGGCACCGGAAGGTGAAAACCCAACGGCAAAACCGAAAGGCGAAAGCCTTTCCCAACCATACCTACAAGATCGAGAGACAAGGATAAACTTCCACTCAAAATGAAAAGATACTTACGCTATGCCGACCCAAGGCCCCCGCGACGACTGAAGTGAGACGCTCTCCCCAACATGAAAAGTGCAACAGGTAGAAAAGAAGCTTCCCGCCCAAGGAGACTCTTCCACCTGTTCCACCACCTCCGATCCTCAGGCCCCTCACAGAGTTCCAACCTAAACCGATCAAGGCATCGAAGACCCCCATTCAGGTTGCCTTGCTCACTGCTCTTCTCCTTAAAAGCCCCTCCAGGATCCTGCTCCCGCTCGCACTCCTGAGAAAGCCCCCTTCCCCAGGTCCTGCAACCCTCAGAATGGGTGTCATCTGGCCAAGAGGGACACACGTGTAACTACCCACTATTGATATGTGGAATGGCGCCAACAGAAATCATTGACCATATCTGCCTAGTCCCTTCTGCTGGCTAGCGAGCTGGAAACTGCCCTCCCCCTCTGAACCTTCTAAAGAATGACAGCCACAAATCAGCTGAGGCTGACGCTCCGTTGACAAGAGACGCAGTTGCAGATGTTAGTGGTTCTGCCTCCCCAGAATGGCTGATCCAAGGACAGCCAGATAGAGCCCAAACACCCATCATGATAAATCAGACCCTAGCAATGGCGGTGACCCAATCACTTTTGCCAGCATAAGCAATCCTGCAGAGGAAAGTCACAAGCGATATGAAAAAGCACTTTGGTGGCAGGAAAGGCAAGCAGCTGGTCAAGCCTAAGAGCCCAACACCTCCATGCCCCGCCCCCAAATCAATGGCCAGATATGACCCGGCTCCATCAACAGTAGTTCACTGTACAAATGCACCGAGGGTCATCATCAGTGATGACACCCAAGAGTTTACGGGCGAACGCCCGACAGATGAAGATTATTATATGGATGCAACTATTATACAGAGAGCAATACCATTACCGAGCAACAGCAGATGATAGCCAGAGACGCACCAACCAGACTATATAATTATCTCTCACCAATATGCTGCTAATGGAGGGACTGTTTAATGGTATTACTGTCTCTCCCCACCTAGGCCCATGGCAGAGGCCTGAGGCTGTAGACAGTAACAATCTTGTAACAGTAACGGTAACGGTATAATTCTATAATTAGCAACATACTGGTATTCTCATTTGAATATATCCCTCCATTGTATTTACTATTGGCCAGCACCGATAGTATTCATCCTTATGGATGCATTAGTGCATAAGCTACGCCCACTGTTTTCTCGCTCTTTTGCCAAGCTAGTGGCTTTATGAGTGAAATTGCGCATTGCCAGTTATGCCCTTGGATTATGTAGATGCATTGTCTGAGTAGCTCATGCCTGTATATCATTGTACTTTCATATCTAACTACCTAGGCTAGCATTGTGTCGGTACACCATGCACCGGTAGTGTACCATTGTATAACTACGCTGCTTTGATAGTAGCTCTCATTCTTACTTGATGCTCTTCTATGGACAGTTGCCCGTGTTAGTCAATACACTGTTCTACTTATACTTAGTACTCTTATATTGTAATGTGCTGTACGATACCTCTC
>JAOQGN010115974.1:0-11748 GCA_027564295.1 Himantozoum antarcticum
ATAGCTCCCTAGCACCCCTCAGTCTCACAGTCAGCACATGATCAAAGTGACTCACAGGCTGACTGAGACTGGGAAATTGTTTTAGAATGCTAAAGTACACCTACTCAGCTACCAAAAAAGTGATAAAATATGTTCTAACTAGAACTAGATGGTGGCTTACCTGTAGAACTGATTTGAAGGTGAGCAAAAATCTTTTGAAAATAGTAGTAACATATGGGGAAAAACGTCTTCCAATGGAGAAAGATCACACCCGGATGTAAAATTAAAATGGATTCAACCCGGTTCATTATTTCTATAATTTGTTCCTGGAAAATTATGATATGGGCAGACAGCTGAAAGCATTCTCTAGCCAACTAAAAGAGTATGCCTCTAGCACTGTTAGAATTTGTGATATCAATATTTCAATCCAACATCGTTCAAATGGCGCATGCTACACTGACCAGGCCTGTATATAAGTTACCATGGCACACGCTGCGCTGACTCGTAGCGAAAGAGTCACCAACCAGACCTTTGACCAACCCGGCGAACATTGGCTCGCCGTCAGCTCATCCCGTTTGCGTGTAATTTTGTTTGACTCGTACGCGTTGCCTCCGTCTGTTTATGACGTGTTGGAGCCGATTCTTTGGCGCGGCTCCCGAGGCAAAGTGTTTACACGCGTGAGGCGCAGGCTCCACTGACTCCTTGCGACCGTTTGTGGAGACTACTGTGTTCTGTTCCTTATTGTTGTCGCACACCGTATCCGTTTTGGAAATACCACAGCGGTCACGTGGAAATCGATAGCGGTCACGTGGTCTTCTCTTGGCATTCGCCGGCACGATCGTTTATGCATATCCAGGTTACGAAGCATTTTGTAAGCTTGGCTGTGATTGGTTGATTAAATTAACAGTTGCCAAGGACGTTCGCGGTAGTTAGATTGGTATTGAAAGGCCACAGAGTTCCTGTGTCAAGTTTTGGGAGGAGAGGAAGTAAGAAAGGCTCTAAGCCAATCAGAACGCCAGATTTCGAGTTATTTGTAGATTTTTTAAGGGCTCTGTCGTTTTTCGAGTTTCTGCTCAAAAAAAATTGAGTTTTGCCCTCTTCTGATTGGCTTAGAGCTTGTTGCGAGCTCTCTGATTGGCTGCTGCCAGATTCCTGGAGGTCACCGATATGCCCACCCTATACTACTACCACAGCCTTTATTGATGACAAAATTCCCAAGTAAGCCATGGTAATTTCTGAGTGCAGATTTGCTGGGACCATTGCCGGCCGAATGGTCAATCTATTATTGTGTTGATAGATTATTATAGTAGGTACGTCGAATGAGCATTTCTACGATCCACAACAAGCGAGAAAATCATTGAGTTCATGGACACTGTATTCACTAGGTTTGGTTACTTCGATTCTTTAAGAACTGACAATGGGCCTCAATTTGTCTCCGAATTGTCTCAGACCTAGTTGGAAGACAATGATATAAGGTGGGTGTCCACAATACCTCTGTGGCCTAGTGCCAATGGTGAGGTTGAGAGAGTCAACCGCACACTGTTAAAGCGCTCAAAATTGCGCAGGGTATTAGTGAAAATTTAGGCAGGGAGCTCAGCAAATTCTTATTTTCATATCGCTCCACTCCTCACAGCAGTACTGTGGTTACACTATTTGCCTTGCTGTGTGGGAGAGAAATGAAGACAATATTACCCTCGTTGAATGTAGAATTGATACAAATATGGATGAAGAGGCTAGTGAGAATGATGCCCTGTTTAAAATTAGAAACAAGGATGTAGCCGAGATGGCAAGCGCAATGCTAAAGAGTCCAATATTGTGGTCGGGGACGAGGTTATTTTGAGGGAAGAAGAGGGTGGGAAACTAGATGCAAATTTTGTATGTGAAAAACACTGTGACGTCCAAGCATGGCTCTGATATTCTTTGTCAGGATAAGGATGGGAGGGTTACGCGGAGAAACGTAACAATGGCAAAAATTGGTTCCAGGTGACAATTTTGTAAGTGATAGTAGTAACCAGGATCAGGGGGTTGTACCAGAGAGGTCGGTCACAGAGTGTCAAGGGTAGCGTCGGTTTCAATGATATCATAAACCTCCAGAGAGATGTGGGAAATATGTTGTGAAATAATGTGCATATTATTTTGCTTTTTTAAGTAACGAAAACATTGTTTCACACTTACGTTAAGTTCAACTCTGGAGAAGATAAGGGATGTAATATTATGTTATAGTAATTAAAGAAGCAGTTGTTTATTATTTTACACTTACTAGTTTTTCTGCTTTGACCACAGTTATGAATCATATTATATGCATGTTTACAATTGTTATACAGAATAAAGTCAGTTTAGATTTGAGAGCCAAACAGTCAATACACATATTATTTGCTGCCAGAAACTGAAATATGCAAACTTTAAAAATGCGTCTTAGCTGTTGATGCCTTCACATTTACCTGGGGAACATTATCTTGTGTTTCGCTTCCAAATCATTCACTAGAATGGACCAGGCCGAACTGCTGGTGTGTTCCAGATTGGAAATCACAATGTCTTATTGAAGAACATTAGTGTAGTTTAAACTCACAGGAACTAGCCTATCCCTCTTTAAACAATAACAATACCATTTACTTACCATGTAACTTACATGTAAGCTCATACCACTTTATCTGGAACAGGTTATATCCGTTCTATTCCAGGATAACCGAAAAATGCCGAGTGGTTACGCCGGAACTTCACCACAAGACGTTTTGGGCATTTGCAATGCCAGCCCCAGCAAGCTCTACAGCCTTCCAATATGGACGGCACGTTCTTAACTTTAATCCATTTTGTTCTTCTGGTGGAGTACCGGCTCCTTACAATGTGAATGTACACATCACATTGTGCATAGAGTTCCTTATTTCACTCATTCAAAAGAGTTTACTGATGATTGGAATATACATTCTCATCTTTACGTAATATAGACATGTATGATATGTAACACTATATTTTTATGCATTTTAGACAGTAAATTCACTGCCCAAAGCACCAGAAGTGCCTCAGCCAGCAAGACTTCGGCCTGTGACATCGATATATGTACTATTATGAAAACTTTAGTCTGGAAACAGGAGCAGACTTTTGCTAAGTTCTATATTAAGAACATCATTATTGAGGGATTATTTACCTCAGCTGCCCTAAGCTAGTTATTATTTGCTCTTGCCTAAGAGAGATTGTTAATCATATTTCATCATAATTTACGCCGATACGTTGAAATGGTCGCTTTGTATGTTCGTTAACTTCACTCATTGCTATTAGCATTACAAGTTCCCACTTGAGTGACTGACCTTAGGTTCATTTGATCTACCTGGATCAACATCATATAGACAATATTTCATTCGGTGAAAGGATGTCCCAACTTGCACACTGTAATGGTTTCATTATTTGGTGGATTAATTTCACCTGGACTGGCGGGCTGTTGAAGATTCTAGTGGTCTCGTTTCTACACTGCAGTGTTACGAATAATAATTTAAAAGTTGAATGATATTTACCGAAGTATGAGGAAAGTTGAAACTCGACTAATTATTTGAGTAGCACTGCTGTAGAAACTGGACTAATGGTCCTCCTCTTTTCACTCCCTCCCTGGATTCTTTCACATAGGAAAAAGTCATCAACATCAGGGTTCCTTATTTATGGCAGGCTGAGGATTACACCTTTTATTATACAGTTTCATTGGTTTAGGTCCTTTCCGATGATGACATTTTTTCTATACTTACCCGCCAGATCCAGCTGTTAAATATTGCCGCGTATTAGTGCAGTTCGAGTATTCCATCGGTCCAGTTTCTACAGCAGTGCTACTCAAATAATTACAGTCGAGTTTCAAACTTTCCTCATACTTCGGTAAGTATCACTCAAGTTTTAAATTATAGGACAGCGTATAATAGCGAATGATTAGTCGCACAATGTATTACTATCTAGTTATGCAAATCCTGAGTTATATTCAGCAAAGACTGTGAAGATATATAATTTTATTATTTTAGAAATATTGTAAGATTAATGATGCTGCAACCGAATTATGTAAGTACATGTATTTCTCTTTCGCTGTGGCTGTACTAATGTGCGTTATATTAATGTGTCGTTTATTGTCATAATTACAACTATCATCAAATATTATTTTATGTAGGAACTCACTCCAGCTGTTGAGCAGAAATGGCTTAGGACTCTGGCAGCATTAAAAAGCAATGATCCTAGAATATATGATGACAAAGCTAAATTCTTTAATGCTGATAGTTCAGGTACGAATGACTTCGCAAAAGTCATTTCACTGAGACGGGGTAAATTAAGTCTCGAGTTATTTGTACTACATGTATATGAATTTCACATTTAATATTATATATGTCAGTTTTTTTTTTTCTCGTAACCATATGAAAATATAATCTGATAATTGTTCAGCTATTGATGTATGATGACTAAGTATTAGTGGTGAACTATTAAATTTCTAAACTTCTGCTAAGCATTTGCGATGGTCTCATTTTTATTGGATTAGATATGCGAGTCCCCCATCCCATCTGCCATACTTTCTGTTACTCTGGAGTATCTTGTGTGCTGTGATGAATTCACGTGCTTTTGTTAGATGAAGCTGATACGAGTAAGAAACCTGCGAGGAAAGGAAGGAATAAGAAAGAGAAGAAAGTAACACTGAAAGATATGGATCGTAAAGTCATTACAGAGCGAGAAGGGTACAATATACTTTTATTGCTTTATTTCCTTTTGTCGTCACTTGGAAGGAACACCTTTCATAATGCAGGCAATAATGAAACAAAAATATGGTAAAGTTTCGTTTAATTCACTCACCTTGATCTTAGCTTATGTTTAAGGGTTGGGGTTTTGGCCTCCCATGAAAACGCGTGCCTCAGCACGGCGACCGAACTGAAAAGGAATTCAAAAAAGGAAACTGAAAAGGAAACTTCAATACTTGGTTTAATGTCATATTCTAATGAAATACATTAAAAACTTAATTTACACCATAGCATTGGAATCGTCTGTTCTGGTGAAATTATTTTCGCCAGACTCAGTAAACATATGCAAATAACAATATCGACAATAACCTCACTGAACTAAACATTGACAAACGCATTCCACAACATGACTATTATACTAAGACATCTTATCAAAGATTGAGTTAGTAGCTCAAGCTGTCCCTATATTCCTTTCTGATGATCATGATGTTGTTGATTCATATTTTTTATTGTTACCTGTCTTGCAGTAAATACTCAGACAATTCTTCCGACTCGGAAGTAGAGATGTCCAAACCGAAGGGTAAAGGCTACTATGAAGAGCAAAGGGAAATAAAAAACAGGTACATTGTCTGCATAAAATTCGAGATTATCATCATTTTATATTGTCGGAATTATCACTAATAATTTCGCTACGGAGAACCGAATTATAGGCCACAATGATGATCGTTCCTTATAAAACGCAACATCTCCAATAATAATAAAGCTAATAGCCTTGAATTTTTTTTGTTCAATAGCCAACACTCAGATATCTGCCAATATATCACTATTATTGGGAGTAATGCTAATATCAAGGAGTAAAGTTTATTTCATTTGCATTCACTTCCTGTTTTTTTAAAAAGTAATGCAATTCTTACCGTTGTCTAGTGGAATCGCTAAAAGTGACCTCAGTAATCAGAACTACTTATTGTCAAAATTTTCAGGGGATTCTAATAAGCTCAGTTTCAAACCTCTGGGTGTGAAGCTTTACTTCCAGTGACAATAAATCTAGCAAAACTATTTTTGCTTAAATGGTCTACTCCCCACCCGTAAAACCCCCTTCCGACCCATGTATAGTTTCATCTGATACAGAATTATGTTGTGATCACTTTTCACACTTACTTCAAGGCTCTAGCTCTATTAGTTCTCTCAAAATATAGAAATCAAGTGAGGTATAGACAATTTTGAAAATTAATTCCGTAGTGAAAGAGTTAGTCTGATTTTTGTGGTGCATACAAACACACTTACATACTGGTGTTCCAAATAATAAAAACTGCGAGATTACTCTCCTACTCATTTTGCCATAAACAGCACTTGCTTTATTCTATATCGTAATCAATGGTACTTTTAGTATTCTAAAAGCTCAAGATGAAGTTTCATCAGATGAAGAGGATGAACTGCTGACAGTCAGAGTAAAGTCTGCTGCTGAGAAGGTATTGATTTTGTTATATATATGTTTATATATTATGTTATATGAATATTTTATGATAAATCAGGGATGTATTTAAGGGTCACAACACCACTAAGTCTTTAGTACGATTTTATGTTGTAGAGAAATTTCTTGCCTTTCCAATGGTGAAAGGTTCCAATGGTGAACCTTTCTAACTTAATTGGAACTCTCTTGCTATGAATATTTTGGTGATGTTTTTGACATATTTAAACGTTTTTTTTGTTGTAAAATTAGGATGTAGGGTGTCAAATGAAAAATGTAGGGTATCAAATTATCAGAATGTAGGGTGTAAACTTTTTTTGTTATATGCGCCTCTGATGATAATATATTACATAGACCGTCATAATTATATAGGAACATTAATTAGCACAGAGTCGCCACTTTTACCATTATTGCTTTTCGAATATTACGTCATTAAATTTTCTACTGCGCGGTTCCATTGATACCTTCTGGGTGGAATTACCTTATTCCATCAATAAGTGCTGGTAATTGGGAGCATATGCTAAGCTATTATTTGTCTGCTCATGTTTGAAAATATCAGGTCCTCGCCCATTAATATAGCTCCTCGCCCATTAGAAAATGGAGCAGTATTGTTGGGTTATAACCTGCTACAGTTAATTGTAGTGAAGGAGGAGATAATCGACAATAGAGGCAATATAGAGGCAATATCCATATATTTTGAAGGCCCATTGTGATTTATCATTGAAAATGAGATCTCAGTCTATACTTATGGCATATTCAGTGAACAAAGAGCTTTGCAATGATATTGGATTGAATAGCTGTCTCATCCCCTTTTTTAAAGGCAACTGTTTGGGCAAAATGGTATTTAACTGTGAAATATTCGCTATTATCGATTCTTGGGTTCAGGGAAAAGAGCAGACAACTCCAGATATTAAATAGCTACTGAACACTCAATGTAGGCACAGTGGACGTATTTAGGGGGCAGTCCATAGCACAATACCTCAATGCAGAGAGAGTTTGAAGACTGAGCCAGTTATATATAAGCATCAAGCAAGGAATTTATATGCAAATGAGTGCAATTCATATATGAATAATATCTGTGAGGTGCAGTTGCGCTCAGTATATAAAAAAAATGAATGGAACAAAATCGTTTTATAGTCTCTATGAAAGATTTGGTAGGAGTTGATAAATCCAAAGCAGCTGGGAAAACTTGCAAGACTAACATTTATTCCTTTAGTGCATTAGTGCATTAGTCCTTTAGCGCATCACTAGACAAATTTTAGTGCATAAAAAATGTTTATAGTCAGCAAGAAAAATTTCCAGAAAATAAGTTTGCAATGATGTATAATTTGTCAGGGTTGATAATTATTTTTTATAGAGTTCAGTATATTGGAATTATCATAATTATAAGCTACAATGCGGAAATAAATGCACCCCATGTGCCATAGTTGAAACAATTATTGGAAATGGTGGAAGTTTGATGCTGAAATCCTGGAAATCAGCTGCCACATCAATACATTTGTATTAATGACTGTTATCACACGATAAAACATAAAACTCACCATCCAGTCTTCTGTGCATGTCAGTGACACTCGAAAGGTCATCACGTCGCCTACCAGCGTCACCTGTTGAGAGTAACACAAAGTTTAGCAGTTAAATATATGAACAGTCTAGTGGAATTAGGCTGGATAAGAGCAGTGGATAGATAACGTCTAGTAATATGCACGGGAACATAACTATCAAATAACATTGATCCTTGTAGTGCTTGGCAAAGCAGTGCTGAAAATAACAGACAGAGATGTTTTAAAATCATAATTATGACTTGTGTTATGCATTTGTACACGTAGCATATAATAATTAATATACATGTATTTTTGTATTTGCAATTTTTATAGTATTACAGCATATATATATATATTAACCTTGGTATCTACTGTTTTATTCAGCTTGTATATATGTCTATATAGCGTTACATAAATGCACATGTAACATAGTATGACATAATGCTAATACACATTTAGGTTTTTTGGAAAACGTGGGATTTCGGAAATTCGTATTTTGGCGGAATTTTGTGAGTTCTTGTTATATAGCTGGAGCAGCATATCGCTGGAGCAGTATATTGCTGTAGCAGTATATCACTAGAGCAGTATATCGCTGGAGCAGTATATCGTTGGAGCAGTATATCGCTGGAGCAGTATATCACTGGAGCAGCATATCGCTGGAGCAGCATATCGTTGGAGCAGTATATTGCTGGAGCAATATATTGCTGGAGCAATATATCGCTGGAGCAGTATATCGCTGGTGCAGTATATCGCTGGAGGAGTATATCGCTGGAGCAGTATATAGCTGGAGCAGTATATCGTTGGAGTAGCATATCGTTGGAGCAGTATATCGCTGGAGCAGTATATCATTGGGGCATTATATCGCTGGAGCAGTATATCGTTGGAGCAATATATCGTTTGAGCAGCATATCGCTGGAGCAGTATATAGCTGAAGCAGTATATCGCTGGAACAGTATATCGCTGGAGCAGTATATCGCTGGAGCAGTATATCGCTGGAGCAGTATATCGCTGGAGCAGTATCTTGCTGGAGCAGTATATTGCTGGAGCAGTATATCGCTAGAGCAGTATATCGCTGAAGCAGTATATTGCTGGAGTAGTATATCGCTCGAGCAGTATATCGCTGGAGCAGTATATCGTTGAAGCAGCATATCGTTGGAGCAGTATATCGCTGAAGCAGTATATTGCTGGAGCAGTATATGGCACCGAACCAGAAATTAGTGACGAAATGAAATGCATCCACCATTATTTTCAGTCAATGGGTATTGTAATGGATTTGTGGGTGGACGGTTAGGCCTGTCCACCACAGTACATTCGACTATAGAACTGCTCAAACACTGATGTATATCTATAAAGTTCACGCGGCAAATGTATGATACCGAATATAAACTATTAATATGTATTATAAGGTCTGGCCCAAACTTGGCCCTAACTCTTCCCAAATTGGCCTGAAATTTACTGTTTTCCGTTGAGCTTATCCATATAGTAGCAATATGGGGTAAAAGTAGCTGCGTGCAGTGACTAGCTGCGTGCAGTGACTGACTGGCCCGCTAACTGGTCATTAGTAGACTGGTCAGATCAGACACTACAAAAATCCACAATTTAAATGCAGAATTATATATCCCCGCAGCAGTAAATAGTAGATCACAAGTAAAATAATTGTTTGATTAGAATTTGCATTTTCATAACATTAGGAAACCTTCTACTTGCATACACAGTGCACACATACCTCGGATATTCCTGTTTTGAATTTCTCTCTCAGCTGACAGTTTGAATTCGCAAAGAAAGGCAGCAACCTCCGGTTCACTATATCCCAGTGCAGAGTCTAAAACAGTTTCTCCATCATCATTCAGAGTGTTGAGAAGTCGGAGCTGTTGTTCTGGTGGCAGTTTTCTCATCATATAGTTAATGTCAGCAGTGCTGCCACAGTTGGCTGCACAGTGTATGGCCGTATCACCATCTGTATTCTGTAAATGTAGAACTTCAAATATTTTCTCTGGTGGTATACCATCATCCAGCAATGCTCCAATGATAGCTGGATTGCTCTGATTTGCTCCGCAGTGCATGGGGGTGTCACCGTTAATGTCCCGACCCCTAAGCAGAAGTAGTCTCTGATCAAGTGTCATGCCATCTAACTGACATTTGATGGCATAGGCGTGACCTTTGTGTGAAGCACAGTGTACAGATGTATGACCATGTACATTTTGTATCATGAGCAGGTCTAGCCTCTGGTGTGCTGGGATTCCAAGCAATAAGCGCTGAATAACATCTCCAAATCCATTGAAGGCTGCTGTGTGCACAGCTGTGTCCAAATAGGAATTATGCATCTTCAGTAAATCTAATCTCTGCTCCACACTCATGTTTGCTAGCAAACACTCAATCATAAGGTTCTGGTTTTGGTCTGACGCATGGTGTATAGCAGTACCCCGTCTATCATCTCGAATCTTCTTTAACGAGCTCAATCTCTGATCAGCTGGCACGGCATGCGTGCAATCTTGAAGTTTTGTGATATCTATATACACATTGCTAACGATATCAGTTAGCAGACGATCCAATATTTTTTGCTGCAGAGTGGACATCACAATAGCTTAGTGTGTAAGTGTGTACTTGTATAATATATACGTATACATATATACGCATACACGCTCTGAGCTGTTTAGATATTTCTACTTGTGCCGCTGGGCATACGAATTTGCACAATTCTACTGACTAATGGGCTTAGTTACTATAAAACTGGCCACTGAAACACCGGAATGAGGAACCATCCCGGGAATTTTTAATTACACAATAGTACCTTATGAAAGTGAAGTTGCCAATTAATTTTGGCAACTCTGATACATGTATATAAAATTATGTCGTTTACTGTTCATTTATATCCTACATTCTAGTTGATATATAATTTGATGGTTTGCAACCATGAATTGCATTCATGAAATGACCTACAGGTCAAAATTGTTTGTATGCATACGTGACTTCATATATACGTCTGGGTAGGTTATTTGCATTGGTCATGTCATTGTTATTATTCGCATGGTCATGGTACATTGGATTTCCAATGTAATGATAGTTGTTTGAATGACAAATTATAGATACCATGTGACTTCTCAAATGTAAACTACCCTCTCTAGCCAATAAATTACAGTTAGCCTTCGTCACTGTATTGGCAAAGTGAAGTTTTGTACATTGAACCTTGGCAGCTTGGATCAAAGATATATATATAAAAGTTGTATAAGTCAATGTCATGAAAATGAGTATAAAAATTATAAGTTTTAGATATTGAAATTATAGTTTATGCTGGAAATTATAGAATCATGGACCACGGCGGTCAGAAGGGGAAACTGCCATTAATGGTAGTGTAAAGATAACGAAAAGTAAAAAGAGATTTAAAATATGAAATTAAAAAGATGAGAGATAAATTAAAAAATATATTTTACGTTTCTCAATATTTATTTAATACATATTTATATTAAATTAATAGTGTTGTCATTTGTACCCGGCAATATGACCATATAAATTTTTAATATAAAATAAATTTATATAGTTTATGTGATAACACACTAACACGATAATTGTCAAAAAATATATCTGAATGCTAGCTAAAAATCAATTTTTGGCTAAATTACAAAGTTTGATTTACTGTGAGGGAATAGCCTAATGACACTTCAAAAAATTATTGGAAATAGTTTGTTTCTAGATGGCCCTAGATTGTGGTTTGGGGCTGGATAGGGGTACATAGTTGTCCCCCGCCCCCCATCTAGTTCCTTAATAATAACATAACATCTAGTGCCTAACAATTAACATAACATCTAGTGCCTACCAATTAACTGTGTGTGGCCTTATGTGAAAATTAAGAAATTTACTGTTATTAAATTAATAGTTTTGTCATTGGACCACGATGGTCGGAAGGAGAAACTGTCATTAATGGTAGTGTAAAGATAATGAAAAGTAAGAAGAGATTTAAAATATGAAATTAAAAGGATGATGTGATAAATCAAAAATACCTTTTATGTTTCTCAATATTTATTTAATAAATATTTATATTAAAATATAAATATAGTACATGATT
>JAOQGN010116085.1:0-11746 GCA_027564295.1 Himantozoum antarcticum
ACAAAGTCCGTGCTCATCGTCATTGGACACCGCAATGTGACAGCAGGTGAAACCGTCACCATCCCCTTTGGTATTGAGAAGCTCGAGACGTTCCCTCTGAGACCGTGACAGACTGTCGCGAATGCAATGGCATAGGCCCGCATTCTTTTGCGATGGCCACGTGGAAAGGACTCTCACCACGAGTGTTTGTCTATTCCATGTTTCCGGTTGGCAGTATGACTTCCACGGGGGTGTGTAGAATGGGTACCGTTTCACCTCGTGCAGACTATGGGTTACAGGTGAACCAGATCATTCAGATGTCCCTGCACGTGAAGACCCTGTGTTGTGGTGTGTCTCATTCGCAGTTTCTCTTGTCAACCCTGTTCCCACACATCATCATAGCCAGACATATGGTCGCTCCTGAACAGTGTTTGGCAACCGAGTCCAGCAGCCGATTGCCCTCATCATCCAGACCCTTGTCGAACCACTTGTGCGAAGGAGCCACGTAAATGTCCAACGCGACCACGCTGTCTTTGCCGCATTTCGCGTAATTCATGACGGGTGGTGTATCCATCCCGCGTACTGGATCGTTCCTCCCACAGAGCTCTTCTTAGTGCTTTTAGTTTTTCCTCTTCCATTTGCGCAGGAAAGGCTACACCGCTGTGTCGCCATTTGTCCCTGTCGAGTCCACTGGAAGGTATAGCTGCCTTGCTCAGCGCATCCGCATCTCCATGTCCACTGTCTTCCATTGTCGACGTTCGCGCGACATATGTTAATCGACTCAGCCTCCGTTCCGAATTATACGTTAATGGTGAAAGTTACGAACGGATTGCCACGCGGAGATCCGGTCGCGATTCTCCCCTGGTTTTTATCATAAAAAAACTATCATTTTTATGTGCTTTGTTTTTCTACGCTTCAGAAAAAACCGAGCGAATGAGAAAGAGACGTAATCAAATGTGGCGAACTTTCATTTTTAGTTAAAACTAAGACCAAACGTCGTTTTACCTACTCATTTAAAAAGATGTATCGGAACGTGGAAGTGCATAAAGTGTAAGGAGAGAAAACTGTAACAAACTTTTTTTTATTCGTCTTTTTACGTTGAAAGATTTGTTTCTTTTAATCCGTTCAAATCTCTTTTTTTTCAAGTTTTCCAAGTAAAAAGTAGGAAAAAAGTTTAAAACTGAATGTAAGGAAAACAATTATTTTTTGTTGAGTAAAAAATAATTGTTTTCCATCCGTTCGGTCCATGCCGGACCGGCCCATGCCGGACCGGCCCATGCCATCCGATTAAACGGTCCATGCCATCCGATTGGACCGTTTAATGACACTGGGGTGAAAAGTGTATAAAACCGTCGGCCTTTGTCCCAGTGAGACACGCAGCAATGCACAAGCATCTGACTTTTAAATAATTTACTTCGACTTTTGAGATAGTTTTACTAATGGAAAGACGACGATGCGATGTCATCATCGAGGCAGTGGAAGAGTTTGTGGCGAAAGTGATTGCAGCCATGGAGGAGCTGCGAACGGAGTAAGTGTTTTCTTTCTTTTCTATTATTTTTGGTCACGGTGTCCGTTTTGCTACATTTAAGTTATTTTCCTGAGAAAACTAGAGACAACACTTTCTTCTGTCACAATGTCCTCTGTAGTTTTTTTAGACGCAATGTCTTGTTGTCATGATGTCCTGAATAGTTTATTGTTGTCAATGCTCACGTGAATAAGATCCGATGAGTTTTTCTTTTTGTCATGATGTCGGTGTTGATATTTCATCTCTTTTCTCGATGAGACTGGAGACACAATTTTGTGCTGTCACGATGTCCTCTGTAGTCTTTTTCACTTTGTCATGATGTCCACCTTTGTCACGATGTCCTCCTTTGTCACGACATGCATGCATCGCCGACGCCGTTTGTAATGGTGTAAACTTTTTGTTTGTTTTTTGAAAGATTCTCTTTTGCTGAGGGGAAAGGTGACGACGGAGCCGCTGCGGATAGCGGCGGTAATGATGGAGCCGCTATGGACAGTAATGGTGATGATGGAGGGGATGATGAGGGAGAAGAAGACATACTGGATTTGATGTGAGTAAGAGTCTTTCCACCATGTGTGTGTGTACGTGCGGGGATTTGCTTAAATTGTTGGTGATAGTCAGTGTAAGTGGATGAGTTTTAAAGCTGTCAACAGTTGTTTTGTTTTTTTGAAAGTTAGTCGTCTGTGAAGCTTGTGAGTGAGTGAGCGGGAATCTGGGAGTCTGAAAGAGCACGAGGACGTCTTCTTAAAGAATTATAAAGAGAACAAATTGGTTGTTTTATTTTGTTGTTTGTCCGCTGTTTTTTCCAATCATTGCGTCACATGTGTTGGTGCTTACATTTTACTCCCGTTGTCGTTTCAGAATGAACGAGAGTGAAGACGAGGACAGTGAGGCTTGGCACAGGAACTGGTCCGAGTACGTGAGCTCGGACCTTGATCCTGTACAGTTGTGCACACCAGGCTGTGCGGAGGAGATGGATGGTAGGGGTGGGTGCTGCATGCATGGTCATAGAGCGTGCAAGTTTTGTGGGTGGGTGCTGGAGAGAGGGGTCGGCGTGCACCGGCATGCTGGGTACCACTCACTGTAGGCTCGCACCCATTTCATCACAATCGTAATTTAGCTGCTGTTATCTTTATTTGGTAAATATATTTTATATTTTGTCAAATAAATGTCTGTCAATCCATTGTTGAGTAGTTATTTACCGATAGATGCAAATTAAAAGAATCGTATTGCGATACGTCTGTGAAAGTTAGGTGAGGTGTTGTCATCCATCATAATTTGACAGGGGGAAAACTGTATTTTTATTATCCTGACAACTGAGTGTTGGTATGCCCCTATAGGAGGGGGACGACTAATACGTCATTGGGGGGGGGGGCATACCTCTATGTAAATGATCCTAACTAAGTTTAGCGACAAAAGCTGATAAGTCAAGAGGGACAACTCCTAATATAATAATGAGTACAATCAATGTGTTGTGATTTTGTATGATTGTGATATTGGTGAACTTTTCTACTACACCATTCACTGACAGTGTTCTGTGATAGTGGCCAATTTACTTCACCACTTTTGTACTACTTTTATATACCCCTTTTATATTCACCACCTTTACATATATGCACCCAAACCACTCGGGTAGTGGAAGGAGATGATGGGTGGGAAAAAGTTAATTCCGTGTTTCCACACTGAGTGTAAAGTTAATAATATGGACCTTGGAGAAATTGGACACCAACGTGAGAAGCCGACTGAATGGATGTTTCCAATCGTGACATCAGAGGGTGCTGCGAGAACTCGTGCATGCGTCTAACCATTGCGGAAAAGACAAGAGGACAGACAATTCATAGTTTCATATTGTAGTTTATTCTCAATTCATTGATGATAACCTAACTTGTACAACATTTCATACAATAAAAATAAGTTTCCAAACGGGGTTTGGAAACTTTGGATATACAGAAGAATCCAATACGGAGGATCCAATAACAAAGAAAGTCCAATAAGAGTCCAATGACAGTCCAATAACAACAACCATGTAGCTGTCTAATAACAGCGAATGTCATGGCCAATAAAGTACACACAATAACTCAACAATAACCAATGAACGCGAGTATTTTGATGTGAATTTCCATTGAGCTATCTGATACTTAATTTTTCTTTAATTCCCTTGCTAGCTGACATCGATTTATAATTTTCAAAGTGAAAACAAAGCGAATAGTTCGGCTTCTTATTATAGTTTGTTGGTGTACTCACTGATCCAACTATTTCATCCTTATATGAAAAAGCAAATAATTTCTATGGCTTATTCTGACGGAATACTGGCAATTCGAAAATGACAGTTGGAAACAGTCTGTTTCTAGATTGTGGTTTGGGGTTGGATAGGCACACTTAGTTGCCCCCCGTCTAGTGCCTTAGGTGCTCACTCTTTTTTCAACTAGTTTGCGAATAGACATGGATTCATTCTGACATCTTCCTGAGGCAATTAATTTCATATATTGGACCAGCCTACTTTGTTTTAATTTAACTCATTCGCTAAGAGTCGTCACATCATACGCCATAGTAACCAATACACAAGCCTGGTGGCCACATCATGCACCATTTGACTATATCGGCAATCAACTATCAATATTTCTAACTCAAAAAGTGCTAGTAATACTTTTATTAGTTAGACAGATAAAGCTTTCAGCTATCTGCTCACATAAAACTTTTGTTGGAACTAATGCTATTAATAATGAACCGGGTCGATTTAATTTTCCAAATTACTTCCGGTATGACGTGTTTTATCTATGGCCCTCATCTGCACATATCTTTACTACTTTTTTAAAAATTATTTTTGTCACCACTTTCAAATCAATTCTACAGGTAATCCACCACCTAGTTCTAGTTAGGAGAACATACTCTATTACTTTTCCGGTACTTGAGTAGGTGTAGTTAAACATTCTAAAATGATTTTCCAGTCTCAGTCACTGTCTGACTGTCATGTCACTTGATCACTGGCTGATCATGTACTGACTGTGAAACTGAGGGGTGTGAGGGAGCTACATGTATATCGTGATTTTCTGGATTGTGGATATATGATTCTGGATTCTCCAGAAAATTCTGCACAAAAAATACATGGTTTTTGGTGCAGAATTTTCTGGAGAATGCAATGGTAAAAGTTAGAAGTGTCTAGGACCAATGGTTCACACACAATATCAAAAATAAAAATACTCTTTATAGTTTGAGAAAAGTAACGTATTTCTTAGTGCTGTCTGGTGGAATTATGGTGCACCAGAAGCAACTAAGACTAACTTTACAAAACTCAGAAATGTAATAAGCTTATAAGTATATAAGGGATTCTAATAAGCTCATCTAATTTTAAGCACTTTGGCTTCTAATAGTTTATGCACATGATGTATTCTACCATAGAGATATGTATAATAACCGGTTATTATACGATTATCGATTATACGACACGATTAACGCCGTTATTAAATATATCTCTATGTATTCTACAGTACATAATTTCAAAATTTTTGACGATAAACCTTCATAAAACACACAAGTCTGAAAATAACTTTGAAAATAATATTTTTGTCCCTATTTGACCTCTAGGAAATAGTAGTGCATTTAATACAGCAAATCCAAACAGAGTAGGAATTTCAATTGCTTATATTTAATTTTCTTAGTCATTATTCTATAAAACACAAGCAAACGCTGAATATACTATTTTTCTATTTTTTTTACAATTTGCTACAGTAACTTAGTAGAAAATAGTAACACTCGTAACTTGGACTGAACCCGGGCCCTTTGCGGCATAGCGCCTAGCACAGTCAGAATATACTTACGGTAAAGATAAGCATCTCAACGTTGAAGTTTCCTCTGCTGATTACAGGTGCTGCTGTTTGTGCGACCGGTAGAAAAGGGCGGTCAGCCTGTCGTTCTCTAGGTATGACACAGAATACTGGTATGAAGAATGCATGGATCCGAGTAATAACACCAAACGTTATTACGTCATACTTTATGTTACTAGAATATATGATATGGGTAGCGTTTGTCTGTAAATTAAACAACAATATATTATTATCTTAGCTATCTCTAGGAACCTCAACATACATACATGTATAACATTGTGATAATGTAATAGGAGTTGTGTTCTTCAGACTGGAAATTATGCCTTGCATCTGCTCAACCTGCTGTCCCAATATCTCTATGCCTTGCTGCTACTAAGCCTTGCTGATCCTATGCCATGCTGACCCTATGCCTTGCTTCCCGTATGCCATGCTGCCCCTATGACCTGTTGCCCCTATGCCTTGCTGCCCCTATGCCATGCTGCCCCTATGCCTTGCTGCCCCTATGACCTGTTGCCCCTATGCCATTCCCCCCCTATGCCTTGCTTCCCGTATGCCATGCTGCCCCTATGCCATGCTGCCCCTATGCCATGCTGCCCCTATGCCATTATTCCCCTATGACCTGTTGCATCTATTCCATGCTGACCCTATGCCATGCTGCCCCTACACCCTACTGCCCCTATGCCATGCTGCCCCTATGACCTGTTGCCCCTATGACCTGTTGCCCCTATGCCTTGCTGCCCCTATGCCATGCTGACATTTGCCATGCTGACATTTGCCATGCTGACCCTATGCCCTCCTGCCCCTATGCCATGCTGACATATGCCATGCAGACATATGCCATGCAGACATATGCCATGCAGACATATGCCATGCAGCCTCTATAGGTAGCATTTTTGGGGGGCAAGCTCAATGCTCATTGAGCTTTTGTGGAGTGAGGTCGTGTTTAGTTGCTCTCTGCTTTTAAATAGCATACAGCTTATTTTTAATACGTTAATACCATGAGCAAGCTAAAGCAACTCCCTGAATTCGACAATCTAAGGCCAGGAAATGCTGTTATATGTCACCTAAACACTAGACCACTGAGGAATAAGATAGACGAGTTCAACACGCTACTCAATTCCAACAACATTGATATACTAGCGCTGACAGAAACTTGGATGGATGCTTACCATCACTTATGAATATAAGATCATACAACAAGATCTTTCTGGTCACGGTGGAGTTTACTGTAATGACATGAAGCCGTGATCAGACAACCATACAGAAGGAGCTCAGTTATAAATCCAAGATGCTTGAAATTTCTGACATTCGACTTCAAAGTTAAGCGTAAACTGTTAGTATCTGTAGTCTACCAACACCTACAGGTATCCTCCACAGACATGATTATCCTTGGAGACACAATGTCACAAATGTCATCAATTGGCAAGAATATCTTCATCTTTGGAGACTTCAACTGTGACGTCAGAAGACAAAAATCCGGATACACAAGCCATTAAGCCCATAAACATCACGACGGAACATCATTATGGCACAGCTAGTAAACCAACCAACTAGAATATCACCCAACAGCAGTTCTGTAATTGACATCATCATCACAAATGCCAAAAAGACATGTACACACATCTGGTGTGATCGATCACAATAATTATTATATACCTCATACTAAAGTCAATCCTGCCTAAAATCACCAAAACAATGCATGACTATTTGATAGCTAAAAAAACTCAGCAGAGGTATTCTTTAGCGATCTTAACAGTCAGGACTGGTCAGGCTGCATCAACACCGATTATGTATCTCTGGCAGTAGAGATATTCAATGACATCATGGAGCAAACTATAAACAAACATGCACCCAAGAGGAAAATCATCATAAAACCCAAAAGAGATGCACCATGGCTTACAGATGATATCAAAGCTGCGATAGTCAAAAGAGCTAAAAAGAGAGCGGTCACGAGAGGTCTTACAATCCATTAGGATTCATACAGGGACCTAAGAAACTCAGTAAACACTTCAATCAAATTGTCAAAAGGCCAGCATAACGGTACTAAATTTATCTCATCAAAGTCATCAAAGCAAAAATTGAAAGTATTAGCTGAGATCCTAGGGAGGCTTCCATCAAACGATCCTGCTCCCAATATGCCTTCAGAAAAAGATCTCAACAAATCTTTCACTGGTGTGTGCTCAGCAACAACTACACCAGATGCTATCAGGTCACCACTATGTCCTATAAATATGCAGCAGCTTGTAGTGATGGAACGGGTCACAGATATACAGGAACGGGCTGGCTCGGGACAAGACTGAAAAGTAGGGCTGGGCCAATCACGAGAGCATCAGGCTTTTATAATAAAATCTATGAGTTGCAGCAAAAATGCTACAATTACAAAAATTTTAAGTTGGTAACGAAACCGATATTTAAGCTTTTATTTAAAACTAATATGTTTAAATATTTAAAACTTAAATTAAAATTTATTAAGACAAACTTGTATTTACCTGATAAGATTAACTGAAAATTAAACTGATAAGTCAGAAAGAGGATCTCCTCTTCGTAGTAGCACCCCAAACACCCACTACCCACTATCTAAATCTACTCTACTCTAACAGTAACAACAACCTATTATTTATGTTTAACAATTTACATTTACATTTACAGATTCTTCATGGTTGATGTACAACAGCTTTCCACTTTCCAGCTTAGCAATTCCAAAACATAATTGGCATTTAGCCTTTCATTTTCATCTTTTGCCATGTTGATGTATTGACAAACACCATCCATCCACAACACCATCCACAAAAATCAACTGCTGTTAAAACCAATTTGCAAACTAGTCAAGCCGTTCTGGATCTGATGTGATCTAACATGATAAGGTCAAGGATAATGTAGCCCAATGATAATGCTTATTGATTCCAAAGAGCTACGTGAGGTACCTACAATGCTCAGCCATGTTATCTGCTAAAGTTGGTTAGGAAACTATAATAATATTATGTGGCGCGATAGCGCTAGTGGACTTGCCTATTAATAAGAAAGTTCATATTGGAAAGACAACAGTTTTATGCTGTGCATTCTAGTATTGTATTTTGTATCTGGGAGGGGTTCAATGGTCCAGCCCCCAGTCACCTGGCCTGTGGGCAATTACCCGGGGTGGGATAAGTACGCGCATACTTCAGATAAGCTTAACAGCACCCTACCTTACGTAAGGCACGACATTAACACTAGCTTGGTAATGTGCTGCTTTCCAAACCCATGGAAACAAGCCATTATTACGCCAATAATCAACAAGAACGGCTTACAAACTGATCCCAACAATTACAGACCCGTTACCATTAGACTCCCGATTATCTCAAAGGTCACTAAAAAGCTAGTGCAAGCTGTTCAAACATCTGGATAACCATAACATCATCACACACTGTCAACATGCTTACAGGAAAAAGCACTCAACAGGCCCCCCGTTATTGGAGGTGTCAGATACAATATGGAAAGCTGTGGACTCTCAACAACTTACCACTGATGTCCCGATTGATCTATCTAACGCCTTTGATAAGGTGGACCACCAAATCCTACTAGATAAGCTACATCATTACAGCATACAACCTGATTGGTTTAAGTCATACTTGCTTGCAAGCAGTATGTCACCCAGCCAATGGTTGCATTTTATTTTTCAGGAACACTACAAGTGGAGTTCCACAGGGCGGCTGCTTTGGCACTATCTTGCTTAGGTTATACACAAACAATCTATGATTGCGCCTTACCACAAAGACGGCTATGCATGCTGATGACATGCAACTCATGGTTAGCTATGCTCCATCAGATCAGCCAGCAGCTGCATCCATTATCCAACATTCCCTTGCAGGAACGGATGACATCAAACAACCTCACAATAAATGCTGCCAAAGCTCACATCATTACTTTCAGCTCACATCATCAGCTAAAGAACACGGCAAACAAAATATCATCACTGCTGTCCATCCAGCTCTTCACCCACTGAGCTGGACAGTCTAGTAAACCTGGGTATCACAATGGACAGCAAAATGGATTGGAAAGACCAAATCTGCAAGATGTGCAAAAATGTCAACGTGCCTCTCATCCAGCGTCAGCACCTGTCAAACATCGGTTACCACCAGACGTTCTGCTAAATGGGATACAGTCATTAGCACTAAGCCATCTACACCACTGTAACACTACATGGAGCACTGCATGTAAAACAACTGCAGTAGTCATACAAAGATGCATCGATTTAGCTGAGAAGATAGCTAAGACCCCTCTGCAGTGCTATGACAATATCAAACTGAACAAACTCGATGCACTAAAGAAGGCTATCAAACTCAACTCATCCAGTTTTTACATCAATAACTACTGTCTTCTAGTAAAGAGTATTAGGTAATTCCATTAAGTGGCTAGTCAAGCACAGACTCTGGAAAAAAGACATTAACATTTAGATGTGCATAAGGCTTACACAAATTTCATTAAATTAAAAAATCTCATATTTTTTATTTATTTATTTCTGTTCATTTTTACAGTAATATGCACCACCTTCATCCTATATCGTAATATTTTTCATAACAAATTATTTTACGTTCCTTGTTTTAACTGACTGAAGTCCATTAAAGCTGAGCTTGAGGACATTTTTAATGGAGCTATGATAGAAGTCCGTTCAAGCTGAGCTTGTGGACATTTTTAATGAAGCCATGATAGATTGCCACTTTTATGCTGATGACACACAATTTAGGGTACCTTTTAATCTAAGTAATGCAGCATCAGAAGCTGAAGCTAGGACTAAGATTTCAAAGGTAATGACTCGGATTATGGCCTGGATGTCATCCCAGTCCCTGACACTCACTACCAACGAGACATGTTTATCCGTATATGCTGAGATAAAAATGTTAAAGGGACTGTTCACATTGGAGACTATATCTGGTGCATTATTGCCATTACGGTGTTCTTGCTAGAATAAATCTGCCACCATATAGTTGTCAATCAATGTTTCAGCTGTCCTTTGATACCTAATTTGTTAGGATTGGACCACAGGTAAGCTCACAGTATTAGAAAGGCATGTTTTCAGCAATTTTCGACGAAAATTGGAGAAGTTGTCTCCTTCCGGCAATAACACGTTATTACCTAACAATTGGGAAAATCGAAAACGTCATATAATTGACCTTATTATATATAGGACAAATTTCGGTTCACGAGAATTTGAACGCGCATGTGTGTATGCGCATGCGGTACTTCAAATTATTTCCGCTGCTTACAATTATTTCATTGCATAAAAGTGTATTCCAGGGGCATCTCTTCACACACCCGCAATAAACCATGGCGTGGCTATCTGTCGTTATAAGTTGGAAATAGCGACACCCCAATTCTCCCTATATAGTGTTTACACATACACGCATGCGCCACATTTTTTTCCAATTTCCGTGAACCATGTGGTTCATGGAAATTGGAACCAAACGTATTAATACTATTAATAGAATTACTAGCAGTATTAATTAGCACTATTGACACCTACTGCACTTCTGCGTCAAGAACAGAATAGTAACCCTGCACAGTGCCAAATTATTTTTCTCTTTCGGCTTTATTTATTTGTCATACTAGTAAATAGTCTACCTTGACTAGCATTCTTTCACACAGAGGCTAGCAGACCCATCAGGAGTTATCAACCTCTGGTTTGCCTCACCAACGCTAGAAAACAATGGCAATACCTTAGCAGCTTATGAAAACCAGTGTTTTACTGCTTACGGCTTTGTTCACGCTATGCTACTTTTTCCAGCAATATTTCACTTCACCATGTTCCTAGTGCAAGAATGGACCGACATTAAGACGTATGTATTTAACTGCCCTGAGATCATGATTTGATAATCTGATTTGTGTTGGTGGTTCAGGGAGTGCACCTTCCGACCATAAGGCAGTTGGAACAAAGAACTGGCACAAATTTTTTCATTCATTGAAATTGTTAGTCTCATTCATGAGATATAGCATGTATTATATCAGAAATTCATTCCGATATGACAAATTTGACATTTCTTCTTGTGGGGAGAGTAGAAATGTTGGCTATTAAATTTCACACAGGTAGCACTAAGATCAGCCTAGTCCTTGTATTTAACCCACCGTGCACGAAGCAATCCATATACCAATGCTTCGATAAAATATTTCGTTCGAAAGTACTGAAACATAATACTGTTATGTAGGTGCATTCTTACTACTCTCCTTGCCCAGCAGCTCTTGGTCTGCAGACTGTACCAGTGCTGAATCATCCTCCAGTATCAGGTGAGAGGATAACTACCGCTGATAGCAGCCACTTGTATTTTGTATATCTGATGACTGTACTACAGAGTTATGCAGTATGGTGATCTTATCTGATGTCAAGATCCAGTTATCCTTCCTAACCCAGAAGAGCTTACATGTATACTATGCGGCTAATAATTATGGA
>JAOQGN010116196.1:0-11746 GCA_027564295.1 Himantozoum antarcticum
GGGAAATCGTTTTAGAATGCTAAAGTATACCTACTCAGCTAGCAAAAAGTGATAAAATATGTTCTCCTAACTAGAACAAGGCGGTGGCTTACCCGTAGAACTGATTTGAAGGTGATGAGCAAAAACAAATTTAAAATTAGTGGTATCATATGGGGCAAAACCGTTTTCACATGGAGAACTATCACAACCCGGAAGTGAAATGAAAATGGATAAAACCCGGTTCGTTATTTCTATCCTTTGTTCCTAGGAAATTTTGATATGCGCAGACAGCTGAAAGCATTCTCTAGCTAACTAAAAAAAAGTATGACTAGCACTGTTAGAATTCGTGATATCAAAATTTCACTCCGACATCATTTAAATGGTGCACGCTATGGCGAACAGGCTTGTGTATTAGTTGCCTGGCGCACGCTGCGCTGACTCGTAACGAAAGAGTTAATACAGCTGGGATAAAATTATTTTCAGTTCAAACGGTGCCCCTAAGACTAAATCTCCAATGCATGTCTCGTGATGCCAAAGCCTCAAATCCATGATCTAAGTTGAGGTCAAGGTGACCGAACTGTTCAGGAATATCTGGTGATTGTTGAGATGTTATGCTGATTGGTGAAGTAGAGTATATACATGTAATTATAAAATATGACCCCATTAGCTACTAATACTCTCTTTGAGAAGGATGGATTTAAAAACTACCAATTTTTAACTGTTCAATATTCTACTTCCTATCAGCTCTGCTTGCATTTTTCGTAATTATTATTTGCATCAATACTATAATTATAATGTCATATTATATTATAAATTATAATATAATTATATAATATAATATAATAATTATAATTATTAGTTAAATTATAATTATTGATTTATAATGTAGTATTATCATTAACAAAAGGAATTGTTTATTATTAAAAGGATTTGATTATATTATAATTATGTTATCATTACAGTATAATATTGCAGTTTCTTGTACTTTATAGAGCCTGGAGAGTTTTCCTTTTCTAAGCACCAATATTATGCAGATGATGGTAAATGTGTTCTAACTGTGCAAAGATCCAAGGGGTGCGACGGTACAGTCACCATACAATACAAAACAATGTAAGTGTATAATTGGTTGACTGATCGATCAATTAATTGGCTGTCACTTCAGAGCATATTATATACAGAAAATGCTAAACAAAAGATATGCTACGTGTAGTTAGGTGTGCTCTAGAATTCTAAAGTGTAGATATAAATATAAACACATATTGTAGATCTAAATATAAACGTGTTTATATTTCTGTATTACATTGATGATCTGTATTTCGGCAGCTAACCCCTTAAGATTAGTTCAGACGTTCAGACAATATTCTGTGTCTGTTTCGACGGCAGGCTAATCCGATCAAAGGAGAAATCTGATCTTATCACTCTGTTGTTCAAATCGATTGTAATTTGCTCACAAAGTCGGATGAAAAGGTCGCAGTACGCAACGTGCGACAGTGCGTGACTACTAACCAGACCCGCACTGTATTTATCTGCTCTATTCCATTGGCTGTTTTATTTACACGGCTATTCCACTTTCGCACTTTTCTGGCCATACCATTCGGCTCTACATTTTTCGATCGAACAGAGCAAAAAATGATTCTGCTCCAGTTTGGCCAGGATCACAACTCATATCACAACTCATATCACAACTCATATCACAACTCATATCGCAACTCATATCGCAACTCATATCACAACTCATATCGCAACTCATATCGCAACTCATATCGCAACTCATATCGCAACTCATATCGCAACTCATATCGCAACTCATATCACAACTCATATCACAACTCATATCTAAATGCCTGGTTTAATCTCTACTTGGGAACGCATCAACCGATGTCGTGTGATGCAGTTTGTCAATATATCTAAATAGGCGCTTACTAAGTGACTTGATAACGTGTCTTGTCAAAGTGTGCTGCTGTATAATGATTGTAGATTTGTAAGGATCCCAGGTTGAATGAGTTTCCAGATGCTAACTGAACTGAGCTAACTGAATACAACAGGAATACATTCCTGTTGGAATATCAGCCTACTGGGGCTCGGCAACGACGTGTATGCTTCCGAACTATAGCATACTAATCTGGACTTTCCGCAAAAGCCTATCAGTCGTTTCAAACATTGATTATAAGATTACACGTTGGGTGATGCTAGTAAATGTAGAACTATTGTACGATACATGTGCGAGTGGTTAGTATTTGACTACTTTTATAGTTGGAGTTGTGACACCCTGGTGCTGGAATGCATTCATCAATGCGTAAATGTTACCCAAGATGATCAAGTGGCAGTTGATCATAAGAAACTTACTCATCTATTTATTTTTGACTTCCCATTATAATATACTATTGTTATAGGGCCGATTTCTGTTCGTTTCCTCAAAACATTTCCTCGTTTCCTTTTGCACACACTAACTTTTCATTAATTTGAGGAAAACCCTGACTGGCTCGTTCATTACGCCTATTGGCTCCAATGACATTTTCCCATTCATTCTGTTTATTATACTACATATTCAGTAAATAAATATACAAAAAATATTTAAAATGTTTTTAAATGACAATCAACTGGAAATTAAATTATGTTTGTGTGATCTGTTTGTGCTTGTCGTAGGCCCTGTTTGCTTTCGAGTATTTAATGGCTACTATCTGTTTGTTTCAAGTGATGGCAGTGCGAAGGGTAGCGACTCTTTAGATTCTGGCGATTTTATCACAACGGATGGAGAACTGGAGTTCAAACACTCGGAGTCTAGCAAAACTATAGTGGTGGAGTGTGGGGACCCAAAGGTAGGTCATCCACTGTACTGACTATCACTTACTGTAGTTAGAAGATCATCTACACCGTACAAGCTCCATGGAGCTCAGGACTTTGTGTAGAAAATGCAATTTGGATGTAAACATGATGATAATATTTATTATAGTATTAAAATTGAAAATGAACACTAAGCTTAGCAATACCATACATGCCAATAACCTACATGTATAGTAGCTAGATTATGCATCACGTAAAGAATACAAATCAACATAATTGGATGCATTGGATTAAGGCTTGAACACTATCGATTGGTATCTACAATGCATTGGCAGCGCTAGCTTTGCCTGGCAGCTTGTTGGTACAGTCATATATATCATCACCTATAGTCTGTTCGTGTATGGTCATATACCAATTGAATACTGCTAAGATGTCTAACAATTATTGTTACAGTGTTTGTTATTGACAGGATGCAATTCTGAAGCTGCTTTTACAGTAGCCACATTGTTTTTGCGAGATGATTGACATAATTATATCAAAGCAGCATTGGATAGATTTATGCAATATATACATTAATGTAGCTAGTTTCTTTTTGCACTATTAAATATAATATTACGCAAACGATTCGCTAACTTGGCAGGATAAAATGAACACAATGATCAGAGAGAAATCCATAAATACATCAAAGTATTCCAATTTCCAATATATAAATGTGTTCAAGGAAACCATATAAATAAAATGCAAGACTCCTTTGAATTTGACAACCCACCAATTTGGATACTTGCCCTGTGTCCGGTTGTGATTGGGAATCCTCATTCCATTCACTGAGGAAATATGAGTATATGAGGTATATGACATTGTAATTTGCTGAGTTGAAGGTCATTGACATCAGCTGATCTTCCTACCAAATTGTGCAAATATCGGTTCAATTGGCTCGCTTTCCAATTTATCACGTCTCAATAGTTTGATCGTATCTAGAAAACTGGAAACCAAAGTGCATATATTCTCAGATTTGTCATTGATGTCTATGGTCTATGTCTATTGATGTCTATGGTCTATGACATTGATGTCTATGGCTGTCATCATTGATGTCTATGGTCTATGACATTGATGTCTATGGCTGTCATCATTGATGTCTATGGCTGTCATCATTGATGTCTATGGCTGTCATCATTGATGTCTATGGCTGTCATCTAGATATTACTCAATAAGATACTCTGCAGTTTGTTTGTGAAACTTTTTTCTCAGAATTTGTATAACAAATTGTCACACATGAAAGAGGCCACTTGATTTACTTTACTATTAGTAATTGTCTCCCCTGCCAAGTCAGTTTGCATTTGATTATCATAACTGACCTTCACTTGTGGACACCGATTATTGAGCTATGCGTGCTTGTGCTGTCATAGTGAGTTAGCATCACCCTGCTGACCTCACCCTGCTAACCTCACCCTGCTGACCTCACCCTGCTGTCCTTATGAGCAATCATCAGCGCTGACTTATCTTATACCCTGTGCAGTGCTCAATATATTAGCCCTAGATAGATAATTGAAGGCCTTGTGAAGGAGGCTTCCTCCTGTCCACATGGAAAAGGGACGATGAATCAACTGATAAACTGGACAGCAGATGGGGATGTCGAGCTCTCTGCTGCTCCAGCTGTACTCGGGTTCAAACACTGTGTAGGAATTGGCATGGGGCATTTAGACCCATATAATTTAATGATATGTCCATAGTGATAGATAGCATTGGCACATGCGCTATACATCACAGACATATAGATAGGATGGGACATATAAGTCCATAGGCACGTGGACTTAAATATAGGCAGCATTGGCACATAGCCACAATACATCACATACATAATGGATAGTGTCATTATCACAGAGACACAATACACCACAAACATATAGATAGCATGGTCCATGGAGCTTATAAGCCCATAAGCACATGGACTTAAATATAAGCACCATCATCACACATCATTCTAGCAGCATCTACATCTAGTTGTTATGTCTATGTTATCAGCTATGTCTAGTTGTTGCGTTTTCAAAGCTATTTGCACTGTAAATGATGTTACGTTGGGCTTACTCCCTAGTCCACAGTTGATTGAGAGTTTTCAATTTGCACCTACCTTTAAGACAACGCTCTCAGAAACTGGAAGCTGTACCCTAGTATGCTTAGTTACGTTTACATGGTTACCGCTGTTGTTTGCCAGCAATGAGACAACTTCCAACTCTTGGCAGCATCAGCAATAAAGATAGTACGATGAGACAACTCCTAAATGTAGATATAACCTCTATATGCCTCACAGCAATGTACACAGAGATGTACTTAGAGCTTTCATAAAACATTTTAACCAGAATATAATTGCTGATCTGATATAGTCAGCATTTTGATAAGTATTTCTGACTTCATAAATTGTGTATGCAAAGTGTATACAAAGTTCATTAGCAAAGCATGCCATATCAATAGCGCTGGGCTGAAGGCAGCAGACACTATTCTGATGGTATTTTACTACTTGATAAATAATAAATAATATAGCAAACATGGCTCTCATAAATATTGTTAGCATGGAAGTAGCAGTTGTATGTTGTACTATTCAGTAGTCTAAGCTCATTATAATCAATGGAATCTTCTGGCTGAGGTCATAAACCCGTAGTGGAATTAGGCAGACTAACGTAGTAATGCTAATTAGGTGCGGCATGTATCAGCAGCGGGTTGTAGTTTGGTGATTCTTTTGCTCTGACACCCAATACCAACCTAGTCAAATGAAATCGTATTACTTGCAACTACATGTAATCTCCTTGTATAAATGCTGTAATATTTCATTATATAACGGAGTTAAAGAGTTTGAAGTTGGAAAGAATAATTCTCTATCACTAATTGGAAGGTTTATTTTAAATGGTTGATCTATCAATTAAATTTATATAAATACATTTGAGCTAAGCACACACTCTTGTGCCATGTGCTTGTGCCATGTGCTTGTGTATCTAAATGACATGATTGATTGTTATTTACTTTTTATGTCCATAAATAAATAGACTAAAAAAAGATGATACAAATGCATACGCAAATGACATTTTTGTATCTATTTAGTAGGCGACAAAAGTTGGATGATAGATAAAGCTTTTGACCTATTCATGATAGGCCTATAAATATCTTTTCTCGACCACAACAACAACATGCACACGTCCGTCCGTAATACACTTGGCTTGCATGATTTCACCCCATATGATGTGACTTGGGAACAAGAGATGAAATGTCACATGAATCAGAAAGATAAAATTGGCAAAATAAGTTCAGTTCAAAGTTTTGCTCCTAATGTACTAAAAAATAAAACACTATACACGTATTTGGTAATTTATATCTAAAACATAGTTGATTAGTAACTTGTTTGCCAAAATTATGGAGCTGCCCTTTGGCAGTGTCCTCACACAATCTATTATTTGGTGCAATAACGCAATAACGCAATAACGCGGCGGCTAATTGGTAAGGTTACGCCAACATAAGTGAGGGAGAATTACTTTTTGGGTCGGAGCCTGGAACACCCATCCTAATGGTGTGAGACCCCAGTCCTGAGGCTATGAGAGAGAACAAAGTGCAGCCAACAGAATTTCTCTTCCTTTGTCAGCTGAAATGAAATAATAAACAAGATAAATTGTTAAATTTAGATTAAATTTGTTAGATTTTGAGCACATGTTGGAGATAAGGACTTTGAACATTTTGCACAAGACAAAGAAGTTGTAATATTCTATCCTCCGTAATGTATCACTATTATTTATGAATTGCTTTTTGTTTTCTCTTTTCAGCGTCATAAGAACTTCATTATGACTTTGTCAAATCCCACAGCCGGTGCAAGAATAGGATCCGTTCCAGCTTCCTTTATCAACCTACACTCTACAGGTACTGCAATCTTATTCAAAACATATTTTGTATATTAAATGGTGGAAGATTGCTTGTTAAGGGCAGATATACTCCTCTTTGTTTAAAACAATATACCCTTGTAAAAGTTATAAGGCAATAATTATAATATTAATAATTATATAATAAAAATTTAACGAGACAGCCATGTACAGGCCTTGTGATTCGTAATTGAATTTGTTCACAGAATCACAATTCTTTACTAACAAAGGTAACAACAAATCACTCTAGTGCACCACTCTGTCCTGGTGCACCGCTCTGTCTTGGTGCACTACTCTGTCCTGGTGCACCACTCTGTCCTGGTGCACCACTCTGTCCTGGTGCACCACTCTTGAACCATTCTTGGGTAGTTTGTAAAGTGTGGTAGAATTCTCCATATTCGCATGCAAATGACGTCCAACCTATAGCAACTTGGCAGAGCACTGTCATTGTTTAGTGGTGATACCAACATCGCTGTCAACAGATAAATCACTGGTAAATGGATCAACTGTCTTGGGGCTGCTCAACGGGTGGAAATAGGACTCTCTGCCTTGATCTCTGACTATAATGAATATGCTATTAATTGCTTGTGACGTGATGATAGTTAAGATTTGTTTTCACTTTTAATTAACACAACTACTAGCAAGTCCAAGTGTATATACTAAAATCATTGTACATGATTTATTAAAATCCTTTCAAATTTAATACAAAGTCATCTTCGATGGTAATAAATTATCTGAATGGATTTATATATAATTTAAAGTACAGACTATAATAGACAGCTGTAGCAGTAGACTTCAGCTACCAGTAGGCTATGCTCACCTCACGTGCAGTCAAGGCTGAAGGTTATCACCATTACTCAAAGTTGTCATTATATTGTAGTGGCGATGGGGGAACTGTCACTCTGAAATTTATATTTTGCTCTACCTGAAAAGTTTATTAAGTCCTCATTGAATTTGAAGAGCTTTCACAACAACTACTTAACACATCTCATAAGTATGTGCTAAGTAGTTGTTTAGCTACGTTTGGTCAGAAGGCTGGTTTTTATTACATAATGAAAGAGCATTTTTTACATTATAGAAAACATGAAAAGTTATGATTTGCCGGACGGCTCCAGATTTCATATCCGCGTATCTAGAGAGAAAAAAACATTACAACTCCCGAGTAAAGGGCACCTCAAATTGGCACCTCAAATTGGCACCTCAAATTTGTCAATGGAGGCCCAACAATGAAATTTTTATTTATATCCTGCCGTAGCCTTGTTTCTCAAGTCCACCTCTATGTAAAGGCTTGGGAAGCCCGGATAATACAGCTGTTGCAGGCTGTACTATAAGCAATTTTTGTTATTTCTACTACATCTGCTGCCACTACTACATCTGCTGCCACTACTACATCTGCTGCCACTTGTTTGTATATGCCACCGAGTTACTTATTTGTTGTTGTACTATGCTAGGATCTGATCACTATAAAGGTAATAATGGCTCACAGGTAGCTGGCAATGGGCAAGGCTCTCTATCTCCTATCCACATGTATATAGTAGAAATAAATAGCTCCCCTTGTATGCTAGTAATCAGCTCACGAATGTAGTAAATGGTAGTCCACCAATAGGGATATATAGTGCATAGCTATTATTGGAAGTTGTCCTTTCATGTTTCGCAAGAGCAAATAATTCACAATTTATTGGTATTTAATGTATCTGAAGCCCACAGATTGTTGTGGGCCCGAGAGCTAGAGTTATTGAAACTCTAAATCGGGTTTCCATTACGTAGGAGGGAGTGTTTTGAGGAGAGAGGGAGAGGGGAGAAAAAGAGAGGGAGAGAGGAGAGAGAGAGAGGTACCAACCATGATTATATATAAAGTGGTGGCAATGCAAAAATTATATACTCATTCATATTAAAATTAACAAACGTTAAATACGTATAGTTTTAACTTCGGAATCATATATTATAATTTTTTAGGAATTTATCATTAATTGACTGGTTTCCTACTGTGTTATGAAAGACTACTGTCGTGGATACTTGGCCACCCCTTTATATAATGTTTGCTACCACTCCCTCCTCAAAACACTCCCTCCTACGCAATGGAAACCCAGTAACAGTGGCAGCTTTCCAGTTAAGCAATACACTTACAGTTTTGTATGTACCTTCTGCCATCCAATGAAATATGCAAGTCTTGCCACTCGCTGATAGGCATGGCTTTGTACAACTATAAAAGCATGAACTGTGCATGAATGATAAGCTGATAATGCGGTGCAGCTTCTAAACCAAAGTCCTTAAACAAATTTGGTACAAGTTACAATCAATCGAAAGGTTTGCAGCAAATGAAAACCACTGAATGTTCCTTCTGAGGTTTTAATGGGAAAAATAAGAAACTATAAATATTTGTGCAGAGTGATGTGATGTAATTTTGACATCATAGAGTATAAAGCTTTATACAACATGATGTAATTATGACATCATAGAGTATAAAGCTTTAGACAACGTGGTGTAATTTTGTCATCACAAGTATATAGATTTTTACAGTGTGATGTAACTATGACATCATACAGTAATACCCCCCAAATACCCAACAACTAGTTAATTCCCCTCCTAATTAACTGTTTTATGTACGCAATTTACGGTTTAAAGATTATTAAAATAGTATATTTATTGGAAAGTACAGAGACATGCTCCACCCGTCCCGCTAAATATAGTTTTCTCTGCTAGTCTTGTATGACAGACAAATTATACTCTGCAATTAGTGAAATACTTTGATTTTCATACGATAACTCTACTGCTTTGGGCTTAACCTTGTGCATGTTAAAGGATGGTCATTGCAATTGCTTACATACTTCTTCACACCTTACTATTACTACTTACTATTACTACTTGCTACCTACATACATACAAACCTACTACCTATTGCCTACACTGTCTATCTCCATATTTACATGCATGCAATATTAGCTTACACACTTAGCCTGCCTACGGCCTACACAGCTAAAGCACACCATCAAATAGGATAACTATTGGTGGTCCGATTGTCAGATAGTCGTGTGCTATGTTTATGTGTTGACTGGCGTGGTGGAATACTGCCATGTAGTCGGTGATGGTCGTGATAGTAGACATACCTTGACTTGCTTACGTATGCCTATTTGCATATCGGAATACGTAATTGTCTATCGAAATGCATGCTTAGCTACATGCGTACCTACATGTGTACCTACATGTGTACCTACAGGCGTACCTACATGCGTACCTACATGTACCTACATATTTACGTACTTCCTTACCTGCTTACTTTCTTCTATGATATACATGTATTTCTATATACACTTTATAGCATAATTCTGTATGCAATTAACATGCAAGTTTTATAACCTAAAGAAAAAGGGGGCTAGTCAACTACAATCTATATGCATGTATTGTGGAGGAGCTCGTGCTACATTCATGTATTGTGGAGGAGCTCGTGGTACATTCATGTATTGTGGAGGACCTCGTGCTACATTCATATATTTTGGAGGAGCTCGTGGTACATTCATGATTCAGATAATTATTATTTTGTCGGTATTGTAAAACCCGAAACCAATTTCCCACAATCCACACCCCAATAGATTTGAGGTTTGGGTTTTGCCATACTCAGAAAGCCTGATAGATAGAAGTGACACTTGCACCCATTATTTATACAAGTCATGTGACTATGGGTCATGTGACTATGGCCACCATTCACTTGGCATCTCTCACAATCCTTAACTCTTATGCACATGAAATTAGTGGTGGTGTGTTAGTCCTAATGCTTGTGCCCACAAACCTTTACACTAGCCGCACAACATTGTTCTAAGCTTAGAGACTGAGAACTATACTCAGTTCTCAGTCTATTTATTAATATATATTACTACATGTATATATATGGTAATATATATTACCACATGTATATATATGGTAATATATATTACTACATGTATATATTATATAGTAATATATATTAATGTTAGGGTGGTATACTGCACAATCCAATAGATAGCCATGTACATGCTTGCAGCACATTCTATTTGGGTAGATTTCAGTCATCAGTTGGTGCTCGTATTTTACTGCTTTTTAACGAAATGGTTAATCTCCTTGCATTTGAGTCGTCTTCTCTTCTAAAATCTTTTCATGGAGAACACAACTCACACAAACTTATTAAATCCCTCCACTTGATCACATATTTATCGAACTGATAGCTCATTTTGCCCTCGGCATACCTGGTAATTCTTCGAATTATGGCTGAATAATTTAAGCAAACTTGAAACATTAAAATGGGAATGAGTCATAATATATGTGACAATACGGAGCAGAAAAAGAAGTAACAAAATATTTATTAATGCAAAAATATAAAGCTGGCTGCTTTTTGTGTGGAAAAATGGAGAATATTCAATTGATCTCAACAAACCGTCTTCATTCACATGTTGACAAATTTCAAAGTTTAGTAGTTAGTCCTACTGTGATGATCTATCACCAACTATTTTTTAATGTCGATCGAACCAATTTTCAGATTTTAAGATTAAAATTCAATCAAAAATTAGCCACTCTAATCGGATTACAAAAACATGTGTTTTATTAAATTCTAGAAATGTATGCCTATTATTTTGTTTAGCCTTCAGGCGGCTGTGCGCCAAGTGAATTTGAATAATATTTGTTTATCTGGCTAATTGAAGTCTATTCTAGCTGCCCATGTAATTTCACTTGTTACATGCTCAATGGTTGCTCTTTTCCTTGTAGACGACGGGCTAGATGATAGGCTGGGGGATATAATAGCCGACGAAGAGTCACCAGTGACATGGGGCGGGCAATTTGTGGAGTAAGTTATTTATTACTCACTTACTAGCTGTGAACAGCTGTGAGCAAGTCAGAATCTGAGCCCTAACATCGAAGAAGAATATCTAATTGGAATTTACTCTTCAATTCAAGACTATAATTTCTAAACTTCAATTTAGGGTTCTAAATATATTTAGCAGGGTTTCTGACTTTCTGACTGTTCCTACGTGCAGCTAAAAGGTCAATGGGCACAGGCTCACTTGGCAATATTCAGTCTTCCATCCTCCAGTCAAGTCAATAGCTCCCTCAAT
>JAOQGN010116307.1:0-11744 GCA_027564295.1 Himantozoum antarcticum
GTCCAGGTAAGAAACCGCTGTAAATCCTAGGCTATGATGTGCACAGCTCAAACTGAATTATCCTATAAACCATTGATCTCTGTGCTAAACCATTGATCTCTGTGCTAAACCATTGATCTCTGTGCAGGAGAATACAAAGTAACTTTTCAACCATCTGATACATATGCAAAAGCGTTCCAAACCGTGAAACAACCCCAGTGTGCTTTTTCTTTATAACAATGTCGGCAATAATCCTGTGATCTACAACACTGTATCGCATATAGCTCATTTCGAGTCAGGTGCAGCTTTGTGTAGTTTTGACATAACCTCTGATAGTCTAGAAAAAGAAAATAGGTAGAGAAAGTTGTCTTCTCCTTACAATGTGTGTTTGCGTCACCTATCTGAAAGCCCCAAACATCATATTAGAACTACTTAAGCTAATATGAAAAATGCACAATAATGCACCTGAATACTCATTTCAAGGGTCTGTGTTGGCCTGGCCCGGGCCACACTGGTAGTTGTGCTCTCATGTTTGGGTGGGTGGGGTGTGACATGGTAAACCCATTTTAAGAATCCTCAGTGGGACTTTCGAAATCACTGTAGACTACTTTAAAAAAGACTGAATTTATGAATCAATAGCAGCAGGTCTAAGACAGGAAACAACTTTAAATTCTTAATATCCTCCAATTTTGTGAGCCTAAAGTCTATACTTGGTGCATTAAATCTTCAATATTTCCCTTGATGTGTTTTCCATCGTTACGCTAATACTTCTAATTGAAAACCTCAAGCCCTTCCAGCTGCAGTTTCCAGATTCCGTGAAGAAACAATCAGACATGATGATAATTCTGAGATATAAAAAAGACTGGATGCAATACAGCCTTTGCACACGTATTATTGCCAACGTAATTTCTCTTCACTGAAAGGAGGAAATAACAGGCTTGAAGTTATAAGCGCTTATCTCGACATGGGCTTACCTATGCCACACACCAGCCATGCAACCAAGAGAGCACAACTACCAGTGTAGCATAGGCCCAGGGTTCAGGGCCCAGGCTAGGTCCGTGCGGTAGCAGAGGAATTTGGAAACCCAAGTGCACTCATTAACCCCAGATTTCAGCCAAGGAGAAATGGAAATTGTTGTGGGAGGGAGTGGAATGCTGAAATGTGTTTGGTTTGGTTTGGAGGTCAACGAGTGCATTGATATCATAACAAGTGTTTTCCATTTTTATTTGTCTCCCTTTAAATTTTTTAGAAACGAGTCACCCGGCTCATTCTCGTTGCTATGGTAATCGCTCCAAGCTGATAAGCACAAACCGATATTGTATCCTACATTATGAGTCTCCCCATTTGCATTCAATTTGCATGCTCTCTCTGTTTTAGGAGTGCTTTAACCGTTTAACCAATGGACAATTTAAGAATGCTATACCACATTTAAAAAGGTTGCTAGAGGCTGCTGCTCCAATTTATAATAGAGTACACGACATCTACAGCCGACACCAATTACTGCGCTGCATATAGACACATCAGAGCTCAATGCAGCAGCTGCATATGCATGTACATCATCCAATGCCATTCTGGGCAAAGGGCTGGAGGGTTCCCACCACTTTGACTCTGGGCACATCAGTTTAGAAAAAGTATACTTACTGTATGTGTTTATATTTAGGGATGTTTATAAAGGGTTTCAAAGGCCTCAACTTGCTACATAAATATTTTCCTTCCTATATTTTGTCCATCCACAATGACGAATCCAAGTATGCCCTAATATGAGCAGAGCAAATAATACGTCATTGGGGTTGGGGGAAGGCATATTTATCTTTAAAGAATACTAAGTTTATTAAAGCTAACTAGGCTTGCCGGTGGCGACAACTAATGTTCAGAATGAGACAACTCCCAGGGTCACGCATTTGGAGAGGGCAACTCCCAAGGGTACCCACCTCTAATGCTATTGATGAAATCAAGCAAGCCTGCCATTTACTTTTTTTTGACAATATTTATGATACATAAGCCTTCGCTGATTTTTGCGGCATCATATCCGAAGCTGGAAATATTCCCATTTGCACGCTCTCAACTTCCTGTACACTCTATCCTCATTGTAACAGTGATGTACCAAACTGCCAGTGACTTGTGCAAACTTGACCACCTCAAATTTGCAGTAATTTGAGGTGGTCAGGTGGTTAAGATTGCAGCACCTCGAGCATGAGGTCCTAGCCCTATTTAAGGGTCCCCCAGCATTGCAGTGTGTATTCAAGGAAAAGGGAGGCCCTCCCTTTTCCTTGTATACACACTGCATTGCTGTGGGCCTGAAATAGGGCTACATGAGGTCCTGGGTTCGATTCCCGCTGCTGTCAAACATTATTTCTCTATTTCCTGTGTTCTGACCAGCAGGTAAAATACTGGAGGCCAGGTGGGTTTCCCTCGACAAGCTCTGCTATGGATTACCACCTAAAACAACACAAACAATTAAAATTAGTCCAAAAACATGGATGAGAGTTGTCTTCCCCTTTTTCTTTTCCCTCTCAGGAGGGGAGAAGGGGAAGGCAACTCCTGTCCATGTTCTTGTACTATCACAAAATGCATGATGCCTATTATATGCATAATATACATACCGCTTGAGATATCTTCTTCCAATGTGGCAAGCTGTTGCTGGCCTTTTCCTTTTTATCACCAAACAACCATAGGCTACCTATAGAGCCATTGTAGCTGGAGTTAAACATTGGTAATATTATCATTGTAGAGTCAACCTATATGATGATGATATTATTGTCTCACTTCAAGAACTGCATGAGAAGTAATGAATAACATGCTTATACTGGTGATGAGCCTATCAAATCTCATTTCTGAACTAAGCAGAAATAATTAAGATTTCGTCTAAATTTAGTAACAACTAACAACTTGTGGCTGCAACGGAAATTGAATCTGACGGTGCTGAACTTTAAGATGGCATACAGTATGCAGGTCACATTAGCACAGTAACACCATTATACTAACAGCCAAATTATTTTAACACGGTCCTAGCACAGCAGCCGACTTATTTATATTGATTATTGTGGTATTATGGAATACAAGAGAATATTTATTAGTCCATCCATTGCTGTATATTTATATAAACCATTTGTATACCTCAAACTCAATAGCCTATTTGTGGTTTTTGGCAAGAGTTGTTGTGTTCTGTATGCATGCATGTTTTAGCAAACATACTTATAAAATAATTGTCACTCAAATATTGGAACATTTTACCTGCCAGGGCAGTGTTTGTCTCATCTCCAGGTAATGCTATAATAGCCTGTATATTCCAGTGATTTACTCCCTAACAGTGTTATTAGAAGTTAGAACAAGCTCAAAAGTCATCTTTGATTCCGTCACTAATTAGGGTTATAACATAATTATAATTGTACCCTTTAGTTTGTGAGAGTTGTCTGCTCAATTTATGGGAAAATTATCGCGCAATTTGAATTCTTGATTTTTTAGTACAGAATGATGGTACGATTATGTGTGGTGCACAGTACAAATATAGCTACAACAATAATAACATAATCCAGTGTTGCAAGAGTTTTGACAAGCACTTTATTCACTAACCCAGAAGGTAAAAATGTCTATGTCTAAATGGGTAACACCCAGAGAAAGCATTGTGCTGTAGAATATTATAGACTATAACAAGAAACTAGCATATAACTAGTGTCCTTAATCCCCACAATACGAGAGAAAGTGTCGACCCTGTACAATCTAACTAGTCGACACTTCCTACCTGACTCACTAAGCTGCCTCATGGTCAAAATATGAGTGTAACTACAATATAGAGATTTTATGAGAACTCGTTACGAGGCATTGAGTTACGGGAGACTGTCAGTCTTGAGCTTGATCTCTACAATACTTAATGCATGACCTCTGCAACAATGTAGAAACCAGGAGTGTGCATCTCAGGAAAATATATAATAGTCTGGTATAGAACAAAAACAGGATATTGACTAACAGCCAACACTTGGCCATTCCGTCCTCTCGGTAAAAGAGAGAACAGAACGGTAATGATTGATTGGATGCCAATAGCCTTAACAATAACATACACTCCTGCGTTTGGCAGATGCTTGCTTGTGCTCGCAGGTCTCATCATTTGAAATATGGTATATTGTATCTACAAACTACTGACATCTCTTAGCAAGTGAGTTCAGTAACAGTCAGGGAAGCCCATTACCGAGTGTCACACTTTGAACGACACGATTCATAAAGCAGTGTTAGAATTTTGATGTAATGGAAATTCCAGGATTGGTACTCATATCGAAGCCTAGACGTCATATGTGGTAGATATTATTTCGGTAGCGGCTTCATTTGCTAGGCAAATTTTGGTGACCATAAGAGGTCTGTTACATGGTGACTAAAAGTGTGATAGCCTCAACAGCCTGTGTGGATTGCCAGAGTTGCTATGTTAGAAGATGGGCAATGGGCTACCCTGACTGAATAACGTATGCTACACTGGAAGCTGGTAGGCCTGTGTAGATAACGTACTGTAGCCTACATATAACAAATACAAACAGGTGGTAATATAGAATATAGTGCTAGATAATTGTCAGGACGGTAGAAAGGTAAGCCCTCACCCTGCCACTGCCAACCTGTACGACATTGGTGGTGTCTTAGGAGTTCTGTCTTGTAACTATTGCACAAAATAAAACTGTATGGTGGGTGATTTGACAGGAAATCTCGTCCCTTAGGTAGTCCCCGCGTGTGTAATTAACCAGTGCCTAAAATTGAAAAGTGACAATTTTTAAAATTGCCAAATTAAATTAAATTGGCACCCAGACTCTGTTTTGAGAAATTAAAAATTAAATTTGCTGATTTAATACATGGTTGCCCGTTTAACAGAATTATCTTTTACTGAAAAATGTGTTTGGGGAAAAAACTAGCAAAACTCATGGTAGGATGTATGGCAGATGTTGGGGTATCAATTCAACTGTCCCATCAATATACTAGCAGCATCTCATTGCGTAATGCTAACTGTTCCAGGCTGGTAATTCTTAGCTTGAGGGTTTAACTCCGACTCACTAACGGGTGTTCTAGAAGGGCTCTCTAGCTCTAGCATGGGTGGGCTAAATCTACAAGTACATAAATATTTTATTTGTTAAAATATAATCAAATTGGGACATGAATATTAATATAATATCATACCCAAATAAGTCATGCCTAATAATTATTAAGCCAGTATTATTGTTTAGATTCGGTTGATACAACTTGGAAAGTTTGAATGACAATAACAATGTTAGAATAGTCCACCTGGTGAGATCAGCTTTCTACTTATGCTTTCCGCTGATGGTGTTGCATAAATACTAATAATAATAACAATAATAATAATTACTATTATTATTATTATTATTATTAATGTCGTAAGCACAAGTTGCAAGATTGAAGCCTCTTGGTGAGAAATACCGCAAGTAAGAGTACACTAACCTTGGGGACTTGATATTAGGTGTGCCGGGTTGTGGTTGTGGAGAAGTGTACACTTGGCCAGGGCTGGCAATAGTGGGGCTACCTAGCTTTGGTGTTGTGTATAGTCCAGTAGCTACAAAGCATACAGAGATACGTGTTACACGGCCAACACACGTCAAACTGTTGTGATAGACATTCCTAAGTAGACTAGTGTCAGGGATTTTAACGAAACAAAACTATATGTCCAGAAACAAAACTATAGGGAAACAAAACAAAACAATAGTTATGCAGCGCATAACTATTAACTTAGTGGAAGAAAGGATTGGGTGGAATTAATTTTAGCAAATTTAGCTAATTGGACATTTTCCACAAAAAATTCCGTTAAGATTTCATTCCTTCTAAAATTTTAAAGGTTTTATATCGAAAACAATAACCTGTGAAATTTCAATTTTTACTATTTAAAAACTCGCTAAAATAAAGTCTGCTGATTCAGTTTTGTGATGGAGATTCGTTTAAATCACGTCCGCTAAAATTTCTTCCAGTAGAGTATATATAGCACAAGTAATTCTACAAGTATAATCAAGTTTATGTGAGATTGCCACATTATGCTGAAAGATTGATATTATTGGCTTGACGAGTAGAGGTCAGCCATTATCGTTCATTTGGATGTTGTTTCTCATGTCATCAATGCAGCACCGTAGCAGCGCACCGCAGCAGCGCACCGCAGCAGCGCACCGCAGCAGCGCACCGCAGCAGCGCACCGCAGCAGAGCACCGCAGCAGCGCACCGCAGCAGCGCACCGCAGCAGCGCACCGCAGCAGAGCACCGCAGCAGCGCACCGCAGCACCCTAATGAGAGTTGTCCTCATCGACCTGTTGTAATAGACTGGGTTTCTGGCTATGTCAAGGCTATGTCAAGGCTATGTTTATAGCAAGCTGAATTCGTCGCCATGATTCTCTATGAAAATGTGATGTCTGACCTACAGCGTAGCAACTGCCATAATTAATGCAGAGAAGGGACATCAATATAGTATTAATGTGGCATGCTGCATTGGTCTCCAATGCTCATTTTGGAAGATGACCACCATTACTTGATTGTCCCAAAGTCTACGGAGCAAATTTCATGTGACTACAATGTTTAGCAACTATTTCAAAATAGAACTAAATTAAAAGCCTGATACAAAAGTCGTCTGCTCACTGGATGACTTACCTAGTGGCTGATCAGCATACATAGAGGATGGCACCAGGGCCAAAGCATCTGTTATATGAGCCCGAAGACCCACTATCTCCATGTCTTTGTTGGCAATTATCTCTATAACACGCAAATCGAGTTATTTATATTATCAGCCTAAATATTATTAATATAGACAATTATCGCAAGTAATTCTAGTCAACTGCTGGTCATGGCTAAAAAGAACACTGATGTAATGTCAGTTGAAGAAGTGGAGCTTCAGAAATAACAAATGGTAACTACAATTCGAATTCGTACAAAGTAAGAATCTCTGGCAACAATACCGATGCAAAGTAGAAATTACATTTGCCAGACATATAGAGACATACATGATATTATTTTTATAAATGGGAGGAAAGAGCTTGGTAAAGCTTGGCCTTGAATATTGAAGAGCTTCATGTCTGAAGCTCAGGCTCGGAACTCTATGGGTTGCTGGTCTATTTCCAGCAACCGAGCAACCCTATGTATATGTCTAAAGTTGAGTTTACATTGGCCAATCCAGTCTCAGTAAAATATTTTTGTCTTTTTTGAGTCATAGTCTAAGACGAATGACCATCACTCTCTCTGTTTACATAGGGTCGAAAAGACGATACGTTTTCTATAAAGAAATGGTCATTTGACATTATTGAAAAATTATCATTTCAATGTACTAGGTACGTGCAAAGGCATGAAACAAAAACAATGTAATTACAGAACTTACTGTAGATTCTTACTACATATAATATGTAGCGATAAAATGCATCAACTGACTATATTAATAATTAATAATTAAAAACGAAAACTATTTCAGCTAACCAACATTTTCCATATTGTAATGAAATGAAACTGCAAAGTGACCCAAGGCGCAGGCGTATAGCGCATAGCGAGTGATATTTTCACATGTTTACAGAAACTAATAACCTTCGCCAATGCTATGGGACAGATTGCGCCCATGTCATGCAAAAGACTGGCCGACATGACAGAGCAATCCAACACTGTTGGGTTGGGAACGTTTTGCTTCCGACATGAGTTCCATCTTGCCCGGTCTGCGTCTCGCCTTCTACATTGGCCCGATTTTGACACAAATCAAGAATTAGCCGCAAATCGGTGTCGGCCTGGTACAAACTCAACTTAAAGTACTCTATCACACAAGAGCATGATATGCAATGCCTGTTGAAGTTGTGTGCATTGAATAACAAACTAATAGGATGTCATACAGAAATTGGTCGCTAGTTTTCTAATATGGTTTGTAACTTTTAACGAAAATGTCTTGTGTGGCAGTCTAACATCCAGTTGTGCAACAAGCAAGAGCATTCAAAAATGCATCTAATGCCTTATTTGAAAGTACAGTGAAGGTCTTGTCAGTCCCATGATACGAAACTTCAATATTAATTATATGTAATAGGCTCCGCCCATTTTCAGTATACTAACTACAATGGAATACAGTTGGCGGGGGCGGGACTTATTGCAATTTCATTTTCAAATTCGGAGTTTCATATCACTCATAAGTTGTAGTATATAGTTGGTCTGACTTTATTACTCACGTGACTGTATATCATATTGCCTCTTGTATTCATTTACTGCATTGAACAATGACATCTTGGCCCTGGTTTCTTCTCTCAGACTATTTTCCATGTGCGTATATCTAACTTCCAGAGACTTGCACCTTGATACCAGTGTACCGTAGTCTACGCCGGGTTCACACTACAACATCATCATACCTCATTACTACTCTTGAAAGTGGAGACGATTGTCAATATATAGTTAGAGTTAGCGGAGATGGTCTAGTAGTTAACATTAACTGAGATAAGGACTGAGGACATGGGTTCGAGTTCCGCTGCGGTCAAAAAATATTTCATTGCTCAGGATCCTTGTGCAAGATTCTTAATTTCAAAGTTGCTCCTTTATTATGATCAGCAGATACAAGACTGGAGGCCTAACTACTGGAGGCCAGGTTCCCTCGACTAGCTTAGCTATTGCATTACCAGCGGTATCAGTGTTACCACCTTAAACAATACAAACCAGTAAACAAGGGTACGATACCATCATCATGCATTTGATCTACAGTTAATCTGGGAATCTCGCTGCATTAGACAGGGTTTTCAAATATTGCCAATATTCTGTACATGTATATAATTTAACCACAGTCTTAAACGTTAGAGAGTTGTGTTCCTGCTTGCATGCAGTGTAGATAATAATTATGGGCAATTGAACTCCCACTTAATTAGGTGATAGTTTAATATATTAAGATGAAATAGAGAAGTATCTCATTAAAATGGCTTAACAGAACTAAACCAGTAATAAAGTAGCAAAGACCATGAAGAATGTACAGAGTTGTCTGTCCTTTATGCTATATAATTGTAGATAAGACAACTCCAAATAACACTGTTATTTCTGTTTCTGGTAGTAGTTTTGGTAATATTGTGGCAAGCAAATTATCCGGCATACTAAATAAATTATTTGACAAAAGTGCTGATGGAAAGGATGTCGGTCAACACTTCTGCGTAAATTTTTTTCAGCTCGGAAACCAATGAAAAAATTTGTATTTCCGTGCCAATTCACAAAAAGAAAGAAGTTCCACTCGTTATATAAAGAAGCAGCAGATAGCATTCTGGAAAAATCGATCCAAAATGGAAGTCGGATCGTGGGCACCAGAGTTGAGCAGCCAATGAAAGAGAATCAAGGAGAAACGATGGTCAAATAGGTCATAAGTTGGCTTCCCGCTGTGGTCAAATGGTCATAAGTTGGCTTCCCGCTGTGGTCAAATGGTCATAAGTTGGCTTCCCGCTGTGGTCAAACAACTTCTTTGCCAAGAATTAATTAAAGAGAATCGGCTAAAAATACTTGTGCACGATTCTTAACCCTAAAGTTGTTCTCTGTGTTTTGATCAGCAGCTAAAATACCGGAGGCCAAGTGGGTTTCCTTACACTAGCTCTTACACTACACTTTCTTACACTATTAAATTACCAAGTAAAATATTGCATACAAAATAGATGACCCACCTCAAACCTCTTCCTCCACTCCATGTTCTCTACCTCCAGCATACGTAGCCTCTCATCCTTCCGACCCAGAGCCCATTGAAACTTGCAGCTGTCTTCTTCAAATTGATGTATTTTAGATTTACAGTCGCCCACGCACTCACTGCTCCTATTACGACAAGCAGAACAATGTGTGTTAGCATTAGGAGAAGCTATACATCTGTGTGGGTGTAGGTGTGGGTGTGGAAGGAGGTATGTGTGTAGGTGTAAGTGAGGCTAGCTAGTAGCTGAAGCTGATGAAGACATTGAGTCAATATAACGTGCTTACAATTACTAAGATTAACAACATCCACCTGAGCATACTTTGTTGCAGTTTCCATTTCGCACTGTGAAGTAGAGTGTAGCATCTTCACTCAAAATTGTTACTACCCTGCTGGAAGAAATATTATTAATTGGAACTAATTTTACTAATTTTGTTAATGGAAATTCTCCAAAAATTAACTCCACCAATAGTATTTATTTCCTTAAAAAATGTTAGGGTTTTAGTAGTAAAGTTGGAAGGCTTTATATTGCAAACAACACTTCGTGTGATTATAAATTTCGCTAGTTCAAAATTCGCTAAAAATAAAGTCACTAATTCAGTTTTGTGCTGGGAATTCGCCAAAATTAAGTTTGCTAATTATTTCTTCCAGTAGAGTAATTGGCAATGAATATGAACAGATGCACCTGTGATGTCACTACTTTATTGCCGCAGATAAGTTTGCCAAATTCTGCCAAGTGTCCAATCAGCACACATTTGCTTATTAATCTGTGGCCAGAGCCCTTGTCCTGACCCCACATCTACATTGTTGGGAAAATGCGCTGCCATCATTTCGTAGACTGAAAAGTTAATAATTTAGTGCATTCCAAAACGCATGCTGTCCGGGCAATGAACATTGGGAAATATAATCATTAAAATGGCGTTGAGCAGACCAACTCCAGGTAACGATAACATGGGAGCCTATGCAAATACTACATGGATCTTTAAATTAGCAGGCTGGGCAGTGACTATTGACATGTCTTAGTCACTGCCCAGCCTAGCCTCAGGACCACCAACATACCTATTGGCGCTTGCTAGTGCCACCGCCCTCGCTGCCACCTGCTCCTCCTGTTTCTTAGTCTTTCTCTCACTAGCTAGCTGACTCTCACTTTTTTCTCTCAGCTTCTTTTCTTCTTGATGCTTTTTCTCAGCAGCTGCCAAGTTTTGTTTGTCTTGCTGCCGACTCATAACCAAATTGTGTAATCTGAAACCAGAACAATACTATTATAGAAAGTCAGAAAGCAGCATATTATTTAGCATAGCAAAATAATTAAAATTTAATTCCCAATGGGTCTCGTAAATCATTTTTGATTAGCATAATTTACTAATCATTGTCTTAGTTCTAACTATGCAATACTAATATTAATTCTAAATACGAATGGTTGCGGAGTTACTTCCCCCATTCTCAGCTAATTTCATAATTACGGTTTGTTTATCTAAATATACTCATTTTCTCGATCTAGAAACTTTCTGCACTTCCTTACAAAACTTACTTGTTTTGCAGATTATCATTATCTTGCTGTAGCTGCGCTAAGGTAACGGTCTTTTGCCTGTCATCATTGGATTTAGTGCTTAGTTGAGATCGTAGTTCACTCTCCGTGTTACGGCTTGCTTGTAGGTCAGCCTTCAATCTCTTGATATCAGACTCTAGCCTGCTGCAATGTGTATCGCAGGACATGTGTATATGGGTACATGAACAAAACTGCAAGACTCTTTCCAATCAAGTTTAATAGCGATGTGTGGTCTGGGACAGTACTTGACAAATTCATTGGTAATTCAGTATTTACAAATACCCGATAATATTGGGTGGTCTGTTAGCAATATTACCCAAGTGGGTGGACTATTAACAATATTATATAAAGAGCTAGATGGCTTATGCAATCCTCTCTAGTTGCACCCAGAGGTGTTCAGACTCCAGTCTGTGTTGTGACTCGAGTCTAACTCGCGTCACACATTAGACTTGACTGGATTCGACTTGAAATTATCCTTATATTGACAAATTGCAAGTTTGTAAGCCCGATAATAATTGTGTATTGACATAAAAATAAAATACTACGGCAAAAAGAAAATGACTTTTATTTTACAGT
>JAOQGN010116418.1:0-11742 GCA_027564295.1 Himantozoum antarcticum
CGCCGTCGGTCAGCGCCGTCGGTCAGCGCCGTCGGTCAGCGCCGTCGGTCAGCGCCGTTGGTCAGCGCTGTCGGTCAGCGCCGTCGGTCAGCGCCGTTGGTCAGCGCCGTCAGTCAGCGGCATCAATCAGCGGAGGCAGTCAGCGACAGCAGTTCTATTATTTTTGCATTATTCAGTTTTATGATGTGTATTAGGTTATAATATCGTGCAATTCTTTAAGTGATATGTTAATAATAATAATAGTAAAAGTTTCATATAGAATTGATCAAATATTTGGAAGATGACAAATTTTAGATTACCATCAATATCCAATAACAGCAACATTACCAACAATAACGTATAAATATGGACTTGATAAAGCAAGTGTAATTATGATGCATGTATATGATTCACAGCATGGGAATAGAAAATCAAGTGTGAAATCCTGTATCATACACTGATCCAGATGTTGCATGTATTAAGCATTATGGTGGCTGGTGCCAGTATGCTTTCATACATTATATTAAATTGGTGAGTGGTAAGTTACACCAAAACAAAACAAGACATTACAACCGTTTGCGCTATAAATAAATAAATTGCAATAGTAGGCTGGCTGGTTGGCAGGCTGCCAGGTGGGCATTGCAGGCAGCCTGGCTGGAAAGAAATAAAATGCAATAACTTGTAGGCTGGCTAATGCTACTATTTAGCTGATGCTGGCTAATGCTACTATTTAATATGTATGAAATCTAAATTATATATGCAGCACTTCCAGTTGTCAAGTGATGAGTGCTGATCATCCATTTCCAGCATTTGGTGACCCTCATCCTGTTTACGATTAGCCAGGTATAGACAAAATGGCAGAACAGGCGTCTTTGTGGAAGATTTACATTCAAACATCCTGTATTGTCTCTGGTGTTTATTCAAACATGAGCTTCATGAACTCAAACTACTCCCTCCCCTTCCTTTAATTATTCCATATTTTACAAATATTTAATATTAATTTAGTCTTGCTGATACAGTTGAGACTAAAATGCGCAAGTTTGCGCATTTTAGAAATAACCAGTGATCAAATACAAAAATCAAGTGTAAAAGTTTTCCTCTCTTGGAGCATGCAATCGCATCCCAAACCCTGACCCCAAATTTAGAACAAAGCTAAGCTGAACAACTGCATTGTTTAACATCAAAATTGCTGGTGACGTTAGCTTTGGACGTTGTGCTAAGCGGTAGCGTTATCCATCAGCCACCAGAATCAAGCAGAATTTGCAATGGAAGTAAATGATTAAAATCCGTAAATCCAGACATTGAACGTTGACTTGCACATTAAATTTTGATTGGCTGATAGCTACAACAGCACATTGATGCGGCCAACAACATGATGCCAATCTCAACTTTGATGTTCCATGTGGCACGGCCTTAACTGATAAACAAAGTTGACATAACCACTGCCTAATACCAATGGAAGACAAAGAGAGAGAGTTGTAATAATTACATTGCAACAGGAGGAAGGGTGTTGGCAGTGAGTAGAATCCAATAATCAGTCAATCAAGTTAATTACGAGATGGACAATCAATACTCTCTACTGTGCACTCAGCTCAGACCCTTCTCATTATATTTGGGCCTAGATATTTTGAGTCAAAAAGTAATTTCAACGATAAGCAATCAATGGTATGTCTCATTCTTCCTTTTGTGGCATTATTGTGGCTAAATTTTATGCAGAGAAATTTTTTAAATCTTTGCATGGTGTTTTACTATTATGATTTGCATGCAAATGAAATGCATTGATTTGCAACTTAAGGCATGATTACACATTTCGAAATGCAAAGATTTCAGAATATAATATGTCCAGGCCAGCAGACGGTAAGTGTCACATCTGTCACATCTGTAAGTTAAGTGTCACATATGTCACATATGTAAGTGTCACATATGTAAGTGTCACATCTGTAAGTGTCACATATGTAAGTATCACATCTGTCTATCAGATTTTGAAGTGTCTCTCTTTGATTTCCAACCTCAAGCCCCAAACCCCAGCCCACAATTCCCATGCCCAATGGATCGGGGGTTTGGGGGTTAGGGACAAAAACACTCCAAAAGCTTAGCCTATAGACGGATGTGACACTTGCATCAGATTAGCAATAATTATGAAAAGACATTTTAAACAAACGCTGAACTTTGAAATGCTTAGTATTATTTCAATATTTGGTAAAACTTTGAGTGCTCATCTTCACAATGCTTTGGTAAAAGCACAGGATGTTCAAATTTTGTGAGTACTCTTGTATCTTGGTCCTTGTACTTATCTCGGTCGGCTCTGATTCAGGAAGATGATTGTTTCATCTTTCTGCTGCAAGTTCATCGTTTATTGCCATAAATATAAAAAATAAAAACATGTGTGCTCTCCAAAGATTAGAGAAAGACTGCACAATAACAAGATGTTCCTACCTTTATATACAAATAGATGCCGGCAGTCTGCCTTCCGATACAGTACCGGTTCAACTCGGTACTGGGTAACTTGGCACCAGTACATCTTGTCAAAAATATATAACATAAAAATCAGGCCAAAAAGAGTATCAGACAACTGATCGCTATCAGCAAGTATTTGGCAAAGGCTTGGCAACAACCTGATAGAGGTATGCTGGCTTGGCTTGGATAGCTGAAACAGTAAGTAGCAACCGAAACGGTAAGTGGTAAATAACGGTAAGTAGAAACCGAAACGGTAAGGAAATGGTAAGTAACAACCTAAATGGTAAGTAGTAAACAAGTTGGTACATCCTGCTGGTAAGCTTAGCGTGAGTCATGTAAGTGATGACTAAACATAGAACATTATAAACTAGCCATAAAAAGTAAATTAATAGGTAAGAATAAACTCGTGAGTAAAGAGTACGTGTAGCGTTGTGTATTATTACAGAGAGGTTCACTACCGCACACAAACGCATGGTGCATCATACGAAGTTAACCAGAGTAGCAGCTATACAGTCCATAGCGATCCAGCCAGTGACTCATGCTGCTTTTTCACTTTCCATGAGGAATTCAAAAAGGTGACGGACATTACTGCTGGTTAATGCTTTGAATTAGTGATCGAGTTACTGCTTTGGGGTAGTACCCTAAGTTATCATGTAACCCTAGAAAATGATCACCAATAGTATTTGTGATAATTTGCTAGTATCACGATCATTTATACAGTACCACCCTCTATGAATTATTATCACTGTTTGGTTTATAGTGACCAATAAAATATCTATCTATTTATTCATGTAGTAAAGGAAACACTCTGGAAGGAAACAGGAACGAGGAAAGAAAACCAATACACCACCCACCCTTAAGGTGACAGAAAATGTGTAAACCCTCAGAGCTTTGGCATTTACATAACTTTCCCCCCAGGCAATGTGTCAGGTAATGTGTGCTTAAGGTTAGCGTTCACTCAGATATGACCCTGTTCATGGTCAGCTATTTTTGCATTGCCAAACTGTTCATTGCAAATGTGACGGAAATGTCTTATAACATTGGCGAGGAAATAAGTCCAACATAGGTCTAGCCCTAGGCTTCGATAGGCAAGTTACAGCTGCTTATGGGTGACCTCGGGTATCCTGGAGTTGCACTCAACTGAACTCAACTGCTGCCATGCAGCAATGGCTGCTAGAGCTGCAAGTACAGCTCTAGCAGCTAGAGGTATGCTAGAGCTGTACTTGCAGCTCTAGCATACCTTGTATCATAAAATCATGGGTAATGTTTTTCTCTTCCTTGTTTTTCCACCAAATGACAAAGAAGCAGATTGGTAAAATAGTGGAATATAGTTAAGCCATTGCTCCATCCCTAGGAACTGGGGCAGCTAATACCAGGCATGATAGTGGTTACTTCTGCTAGTGATCTACTGGTAAACACAGCATTATACCACTGGATGTAACATTAAGCATTGGTCCACCTCTCCAACTACTGGTAAGAACAGCTGCTATACCATGAGATTCAATGACCCCTATATTATCACATTAAGTGCAATATAGGCAGATAGCTTTGGTGACTTGGTTCTAGATTGTGGCTTAGGGTTTGGGGCCGGGGTGTGATTGCCCTTTATCAGAAGAAGAACCAAAACATCTGCCTGCTGGATTGTTAACCAGTTTCGAGTTTCAAGTCAGAGTGACAGATTTTGTGTCCTTTGGATTATTTAAGACACAATGGCATACTTGACGTCGCAGTCAAATTGTGACACAGAATAATACAAGCATACATGTATATAAAAAGTCTCATCCGACCCTACGTCAAACCTCATCCAACCCTACATCAAGCCCCATCAAGCCCACATATGGCTAGTACTCGGTATGCATGCAGCTTGACTTTGCATGAGTTGTATACATGTATTATTGTGCTAGCGTTGCATACATGTGTTCTGTGCTAGCGTTGTATACATGTGTTATTGTACTAGCGTTGTATACATGTATTATTGTGCTAGTGTTGTATACATGTGTTATTGTACTAGCGTTGTATACATGTATTATTGTGCTAGCGTGATATTCTGGTTGTCGTGGTTCTGGCAAGGAAAAATGCTGGTACCAGAATATTAAAAATATATAATTATCTCATTTACATGTATAACATAGTTGCTGGCAATGAGCGGTCACTTTGAAGAATTAGAGCAGAATGAATTGGGCCGGCGCCAAAAATGGATGTATTTTGACATGCTTATGGCTTGCCTGTGAATGAAGGTTGTAAGTATGCCAGCTACGACTTCCCACATGATGCCTCAAGTAGCATATAGATAGGTCTAAGTGTCAAAGTTGGTAGCGCTTGCCACTCTGATCTTGCAGCAATGAAGCTAGCTAATTGCAAAGACATTGATTTGAGTCTCACCTATGCAACCTGGAGGTTTTTGTCCCGTAGAAGGTTTTCCTCCTGTCCAACTGAACCGATAATAATATCATGCAATGTGCAGTGGGTTTCCCTCGATTAGTTCCTGGTGATACTGCATTACTGTATAAATTAATATGCCTGGCAAGCACGGTATTATTATTATTATTATTAATTATTATTATTATTAATTATTACTATTTTCATTATTACTGTATTAATTATTAGCATATAAGCGTGACTTGGACTACTCACCACTCTCCTGTTAACTGTGGGAAGTGCTTCAGCTGTCGGCAGCAGACAAAGTATTGACAACAGTACAACAAATGCTGTCAGAAGCTGTATCTTGAGTGTGTAAGCCATGTCTGTATCTGTACCACTGTCTGTATCTGTATGTGGCAAGGAAGGTGTGAGGGTTGAGCTATATAGAACTATGTAACCAATGCCAAGTATAGTGTTCGACAAATATCTAAGCAGACCGGTATCTGTTCCTCTAACAATGTCAGGACTTCAGCATCTAACTATCATTGTAGACTGGTATATCAGCCTCTAACAGAATTTCATTGGCTACTGTAGCAAACTGTCAACTAATAAATCAGTCATGTTGTTAATGTATGACATTGTGAGGGGGTGGTTGTATATGATATATACAGTGTGAGGGGATTGTATATACCACACTAATTACTATAAGTGATATGAATAATACATGTACTACTATGCAGATTTATTTATGTGGCGGTGTCCTGCTCTTGAACTAAAGATATTTAAATTCATTGGTGATATGACATTCCACGAGTCATGGGAGATAACAGGATGCCAGCTCAGTGCGTTAGCGGTTGCGTTGGTTAACAAAGACTGATAAGAAGAATATATTGTCAAATAATAATTATTATGGTAGACCAATTCTGATTAATTTTAATATTGATTTTAATATTGATTTAATTGTAAGCAGTTGAATGTTTTTAATTCTATCCATTTTTGAGGGCTTTTGGGAGTCTTTGAGCATCGAGATTGACGATTAAATTATTTAATATTTGCATGATATAAGGGAGCCTCCTATCTCCAGGATCGATGATGCAATGCTAAAATAAAATAATAATATTTTAATGATTATTTTATCGCTTCGGATACTGTCTTTTATTGTTTGTCTGAGACAGATTGGAGTCAGTCCCAACTCGATGACAGTCATTAAATTGAGATCACATCGATTCATTCTAGCCAGTTCTAATTATTTTTTGTTGAGACCTTCTAGTAATGGGTTTGCTATGTTTGTACTATTCAGCGAACGAATTGAATTACAATTGAAAATTGATTAGGGAAATAGATTTATTTAATTCGCTAATAAAATATGATGAGCATTGAAAGAATCTGTCAACCTGGTGATGTTTTATTGCTATACAAATTTAATCAATGGAATTGCATTGAGCTATTCGTCCTTATGCTGCATTGCATATATACTTGGCATTGCATCGTCGATCCACGAGCTCAAAGACGCCGTTAAAATATGCACAGCTATTTTAATGAGATGCTACCAAATGTTTCAAACTCTAATTAGAGCAAACAACAATAACAACCGACACAACCACTAGATCCACTAGAACCACTAGAACACTGGATCATTTCCAATTAAAATGCAAATTATATCCGTAAATCCAGTGAGGAATGCAGCTGCAAATCACCACCAGTTTACCTTCTGAAAATAAAGCACCACCATGCGGTTGTAGTGGGCGCAGACAAGTCTGTGTTACTGGCGGATGGAGTGGGTGCAGACAAGTCTTTGTTACTGGCGGATGTAGTGGGCGCAGACGAGTCTGTGTTACTGGCGGATGTAGTGGGTGCAGACAAGTCTTTGTTACTGGCGGATGTAGTGGGTGCAGACAAGTCTGTGTTACTGGAAGAATGAAGATTGACGAACGGAACTGCTGATTCTGATTTAATAAATTGGCACATTAGACAAAAGCTGACAATTTTACAATTACTTTCTAAACCAGACACATTTGGAGTAAATATCAATATAATTGCACATAAGAAAGTATTGGTATACATGTAGCTATAATTACTTCCATAGCACAATGAAGACATTTATGATGATTTATGCAATGTTGATGAGTGTATGATGATTGTGTATATCTGTTGCTGTTTTCTCATAACATTGAGAAAACATTTGTAAGATAAAAAAAGTGCTGCTGATGAAAAGTAAAAAAAATATTGTTGTGACATCGTTCGAGAAATTACAAGTTTCCAAACCCTATTGAAGACTTATTTTTGTGTGATGCAATGCAAATCATATTATTTTTCATTATCGAAATAAATAACGCTGCATAAGTTTAACAAGGAGTTGTCTACCCATTATTCTAATAAAATTTAGAATTAGCCACCCTCTGCATCCCAGGATGTCTCCTCATGGTACGATAGTCAATAGGGGATCTCTTTGAGAGACGTCGTTGTTGATTGGCTTAGGACGGTGCTTTTGTTGCCGGCGCATTCGCTACAAATTTCTTGAGGAGACCAAAAGGGACCAAACCATTTTTCATTCTACTCAAAATTTACTCAACTTTACTAGATTCTTTGAAATATTCTTATTCCTTTGAAATTTGGCTTCAATGAGAAGATCTGCTGGACACTGGACGCTGGACACTGGACACTGGAGGCTGGACGTGTTGTGCCAGTCATTGACCCGGTGCAGAGGGTAAGATTAGTATTACGGCTATGATCAGATAACTTTTTTAGGAAATTAGATATTTAAAATAAGAATTTTATATAAAGTTGAGACAGGCCTGGTCCAGAAGTTCATGAATGCCCGATGGCCGAGCAACCATACCGGCGAGCCGGCATCCCCAATCAATGGCCAACATGGCCATCCCCAATTATTTGTGGCATGAATGGCATGAATCGACATAAAAATGCATTTATTGGCAATAATATGTCTTGTTTTTCTGGAATTGTTACTTTTTTATTGCTTTTATATATTTATTTATTACCAGTTACAATATCGGAAGCGATAAATTTGAATGCTTTGAAAGCTATGATCAATAAAAAATACACTGAAGAATATTGTAGAGGGGTTCTACCGCTTCTCCCACTGATGCAGTGGACTTAATCACTGATTATATTAATCACCTTACTTGCATCTGCATTTATTTCTCAGTGGCCATCTCCCTAGCTGAGTAGCAGAAACTAATGAGTCACTCGAGCAACAAGTAACGACTAAAGAATAACTCCTTCTAGTCGATGTGCCAGTTACTAGTTGCACTTGACTTTTATATACTTAGCTTTTATATGCTTACTTTGAATCTCTAGAATTGACCCTTGTGCTTACCTTGAATCTCTAGAATTGACCTTTGTGCTTACTTTGAATCTCTAGAATTGACCTTTGTGCTTACTTTGAATCCTTGTGCCACTCCTGATTGAGTTCCCAGTATTTCGATATAGTTAATTGGCATGCCTTTTTTTGACTGAGTGTGGCCTTAAGCTCACTCTGCCATTTTTATCAAACCATAATTGTGTTCTTGTGCTGAGCGCATGCAGTGCTGAGTGCCGGCCCTCGACCCCTTTTTTTATTAACCTATATAAGGAAGCTGATTGCATCAGCCCTGGGAGTTGAATGCTAGCTTTTGTGCAGTGCACACGTGCACGGAGTTTTTGTTCTACATTACTAGTAAACAACTATATACAGCATCAATATTACATGAACGTACTTTCACTTGCCCCTCTCATAGTTTAGGTCACTAGACACATATTGGATGGCTTTCAAAGGAATCAGGCCCTATTGTGGAGTCTTACCCTGTTGCTGAAACAGAAGACTATGTGAATTAAGCATTGCGGCAAAACAACAACTTGTTTGCGGCTCTGACCAATAAGGCAGCTAGGGCTTGAGACTGAGGACCTAATATGACGGTTTAACACACCTCTGCGGGGTGGGCCAAGCCGTCACTATACTACTAGATAGAGATGGGTGCATGTGCACACATACTAAAGAAAGACATAATGTGGGCACCACTGCCACACCCCTAAACAGCTTGATCCTGAGCTGGTCTGAATGTTGCGTCTAGCAGGAAGGACATTCTGGATTAAATTTAGATTGTTGTTGTTGCTGTTCGCTATTATTTGTACGTGGTAATCCTCTAGCAGGGCTAATCGAGGGAAGTCCATGGCACATATGTTGGCATAAGGGTTCGATATGGGCAAGGTGGAAACCTTCTACAGGACGAAAACCTCCCTGTCAATGTTGAGACTCGAACCCATGTCTTTGCCGATAACTTGGGTCATAGCTGCAAGCTCAGACCACTAGGCATCGTGACACCGGTGGCCAGTGATCTAAGTCACTGAAAGGTTTGTGCAATGTATCGTGAGCTATTGGTATTATGGTTAAAACATTATTTACTCAGAGTAGAAACAAAATCATGCAATATTGAGAGGTTTAAAATGACTATTCACTAGTTGTAAAGCATATCCGGATTTAAAAGTGTTTTAGTGACTGTTCTTTGTTGGCCCTCTAACTTGCTTTGACATCTTCTGATGTGTGACTTTACCAAATAGGTGAGCAGTATGCTAATACAGGAAGGGGATATTAGCACAAAATAATAATAATTGTCTCTATTTATATAATTCTAGGTGGAATAGGTCTACAATCAAACGCAGCCTATTCCGAATTTGCTGCACAGAATAAAGATATTGAAATGTCCAATTTAGATTTAACCAGCAGAGCAAAAGTTGATGAAAGCAGCCATGACAGCCCTGCACCAACACATACAAATAGAGCTGTGCACAGTCCTCCTGGTATAAGAAGATCCAGGAACCAATCAGCTATGAATGAGGATGGACGGAGCCTTCTGACCTATGTAGAGGAGGAGACAATACCAAATGAAGAGCAGGACAACACATCACTAACAGATGATGTATTTTGCACGAACGGTGGAAGTTCATATGCATGGCAAGACAGTGGTAGTGCAGATGCTGAGTTTGGTGGTCTGCTTAAAGTATCTCATATCTAATAAGAGGTGGGTGAACAGCATCCCTCAGTGTTTAGACTGTGATAGAGGGGTCGGTGAATATATTCTCTAAAATAAAGGTAGATATTTTGGAGAATATATTAGAACTGGATGGAGATACGCCCATCAAGTTGAGCAATTTGATGGTAAAGTAAGGTAGACAATAACCACAAACTTGCATCCGTGTATTAATGAGAGCTTAACAATGTATTGTACAAGTAAGAAGATTGGTTGTGGTACATCGGTCCACATACATTATACCATAAAACACGTTGTCTATACCATTACTATACTGCCGGCTGATTTGCATAGGCATCACGGGCTGCTATATAGTCTGAGGACCAATATGTGGTTCACGTTCTATAATAATAGCACAGTGAATACAAGATATACTATCCGAATTGATGCAAGTTGCAAGTATGCCCTCCGAAGTATTTGTGAACGCTTGTTGTTCAAGATTCACCACAGATTTTAGTTTGAGTTTATTTATACTTTACATTAATGGGATAAAAAGCCGAAGAAATTTAATGACATAAAAAGTTAATCAAAACATCATAACTAAAGAGCTGTGAAACAAAGTTTCTACTTTGTTGTGCTAAATCAAATAAGCACTATTAATTTAAACATTTTAATATAGAAAGTGAGATGATGTAGCTCTATTCGTTTTTTCGATTATATATTTCCATGACCTATCTAATGACTTCGTGGTATCTACCATATTTCTGGAGTTGTCTTTTACATGAACTAACTTAAGCTTATTAGGAGTAAAATAGTGCCCCAAATTTTAAAGTAAGAGTGATGAAATTTCTGATCCAATCGCAGCTCTACTTTCCAATGTTTGGGCTCTAGCATTGGGTGGTACCCTCCCACAATGTTTGGTTTCTAGCATCACTAGAATTTCACACATTATCACACTAGATACACTGTCATATGACCGATTCAGACTGCTTAAATATTGGCTAAACTCTAGTTAATTCCGGTTCCGAACCCTGTGTACTGAATTTTTGAATAGAATGATCTTAAGTATTTATATTTTTTGTCATAGATTTTATTGTAATAATTATCTAGTCATTTTATAAGTCCTTTTATGCATAATAAAAATATATTTTATACATTTTCCTTGTAGCACAGATCGCTTTTAGAAATAAGTATTTCACCACCAATATCGATACAATAAAGTGCATACATATACATATACATCTACAATACAATATGGAATACAATGCAATACAATATATACTTATTATCTTTTCCCCGAATTAACATTCTTATTGAGAAGACAACTACCACACAAAATTATGCATATAAAATGCATATATTAATCAATATGAACAAGCAGATTCACTACAATATAGACATTGTTTGCAGACAATGTAGTGGTACATGTAGTGGTACATGTAGTGGTTGGTTTGTAGCATTATATGTGTAGTGGGAATTCTATTTACATTGTTGCTGCAACGTTAGTCTTTCTAATTTTATTGTAGGCATATTGAGTTATTTGGTTACATCGATAGCAAATAAATAACATGCTATAAATGATGACTAAACTGTGCATTCTATTTTATTATAAAAATAGTAATAATTGTGACAAAAGGGTAAAAAATGGAACTCCTACTACACGTATGTTAACCTCAGTATATTTTTCTTACTTATCCGGTCCGCCCTGATCTACTATGACTGATTTCCTATGAATTTTCCTCTGAACCTCAATATACAGTTTGCGTATATAAACCTCAGTTTCCTATGGACCTCAATATACAGTTTGAGTATATAAACCTCAGTTTCTTCTGAGCCTCAATATACAGTTTGAGTATAATAAACCTCAGTTTCCTCTGAACCTCAATATACAGTTTGAGTATATAAACCTCAGTTTCCTCTGAACCTCAATATACAGTTTGAGTATATAAACCTCAGTTTCCTCTGAACCTCAATATAC
>JAOQGN010116529.1:0-18545 GCA_027564295.1 Himantozoum antarcticum
ATTATTAAAATATAATTTAAATTGTAGGTAATGTTATTTAGAAGTAGTACACTACTTCTAAACTTCCTATTGACGATTTTGAGTTTCTAAAGTTAAGTTGATTCAAAAATATATATTATGACATTACCCAGACAATGTCAGGGTAGGAACGAGGTAAGCCTACGTTGACAACACTTTGACATGTACATCGCCATTGCGATGTAAGTGCATCGCATATGCCAAGTATCACTTTTAACTACTGCGAAGTACTACTTAGCCATTGCGATGTTAATACAGTCAATACACTGACATTACATTGCATATGGCGAGGCATGGCAAATTTAAGGCGAAGTACCGACCTAAGATGACCCTTTACCGTATACTGTATACATCCAGTTTGTTACTAATTATATGCGTTGTTACTTGTTATGTTACAGTGTTTGCCTCAGGCCCAAGCCATTGGCTGAGTAGGGGTGGTGGTGCAATTCCATCACAAGATATATGTAGATCATATAATTATAATTGCCTGTATTAAGGCACACATCACAATCTATCATTGACAAGTGAATATTTTAGTAGCAAATTAACAGTCCTGAGTAATAGAAATTGTAATCCAAAGTTTTTACGATTTCTCCAACACTTGGTGACATATATCCGCATAATATCACCTACTCTGGTGTGGGTTGAACTATGGTGGACATACGATTAAGGTGACAAAATAATGTTAAATTTTCTAAAATGATCTTGTGTTGCATGTGGTCCACTGATTGCTGTGATTTGAGAAATTTTTAGCACTATTATCATGACCTTCGTTTGCGACACCTACATGTAGATAGATATAGATGGTTTTTTTGGCATTTTATTGCTAAATATACTATGTTTCACAAAATTAAGGAGATATACAAATTAAAAAAAACATGAGTTGAATAAAAGCATGGGCCTGATAGACTATACTGGTGGCTGGCACTCTACAATGGCTCAAAGGCCACATGCCAGCAAGCCACAAGCAGAATGTCCACACCGATACTGATAGTTAAATACTGATGTATATCCTATCAATATCGCTCGTAATGATTTCATAGGCTCCTAAATCACAATATCATGAACTTTATTTGATTATTGACATTTTTGTTTTTAAGATTGAATTTTTGCATACATGTACACAATTATTTTCTTTTTACCATTGATAGTCTGTCTGTTAATTAGTTAGTTTCAAATTAAATCATACATTCGCGGTGTCTATTTACAATAATCAAGACGGGCAATAAAAGTTGTTTTAAACAACTTTGAACGCAAATACTTTTTCTATTTTAGACGATGTCTCATGCTGTATACATCTATGATATATCTCACGTCATTGTGGACAATCTACAATTCATGATGGGCACTACAGACTCATTCGAGCGCTTCTCTAAGCAAGATCAAATCATTTCTGATTTTCGACAGTTTGCCACAAATATGAATTGTCACGTTACACTAGTCATCCATCCTCGCAAGGTAGGTGTAGACCTTCCACACAAGAGATATGGGAATGTGAAGGTTGATGATTACTCTCCATTTTAAGTGCAACTCAAGTTGCACTAAGATCTTGCGACGAAACCCAAGCTAACACTGTTTTGGTGCAATGATGAGGAAGTCTGAAAAATAATCAAGTAGACTGCACAGAGATATTGATTAATTCTCTAGTCATAAAATTAACTCAACATAAATTTGCAACATGGATTTGATAGATAGGCCTATCCTAACAGGTTTGTAGCCTACTCAATGTAGTCAAAAGATGAAGATTTTGAAGATTTTTATAATTTGTTGTTATACTTTTTCGATCCATCTTTTGAAGGTTTGCTCTAATCTCTGTGTTTCGTGTTTCGTTATTATAAACTATAAATATTTCTCGTGTTCTTTGGTCATCCTTGATGGTCTCTTTGGTCATCCGCGGTTAGATGGGATACAACTGAGTACAAATGTGAGGTGCAATAAGACTGTGCAATAAGACTGTGCTTGTGCTATAATTTCTAGAACACTCTGCTGGTAACTATTAATAAATGTCCAATAAATGGGTATGGAATCATTTGCAGGAGGACGGTGAAGTGCTTACTACAAATTCTATATTTGGAGGAGCCAAGGCGACTCAGGAAGCTGACAATATTCTTATATTACAAGCAAATAAAATTCCAGGATCAATTTATAATAATAAATATCTACAGGTATGTGCAACATCGTTTTTTATGAAGTGTGCATCACATTTCCATACGTGGTCTGGCTCAATCGTAGGCCCAATAATATTTCATTTGCAAGCCTAGTTCGTTGCATGAGATAATTTGTCTGAAATTGTGTTGATATTGACTTTGAAACTAATATGGTGCTGCCAATAATATGCATCATGCAGTCATGGAACACTATTTTTGGTAGAGTATTATTTGCTGTAGATTGTTATAAATAATAATGTCAAAACTTGAGTTTAGGAATGAGCAACAAATTGGTGGGTAATGGGGTACCATCTCTGGAGCACAGATGTTTGGGTAACCTTGAGTTTGCTGTCTCTGTACATGCGCACATGGTAGTTATATCATAAATTTGTATTTTAGGTTGCAAAGAATAGATTTGACGGTACTCTGGGATCAATGAAATTGACGTTCAATAAGACTTGCAAAAGTTTTTCTGTGAAGCCTGAAAGGCAACAATATTCATCTACACATTCTTTGGACAATCTCAATTCTGTTACCGATGATCCTAGCAATAAACCTAGCTGGTGATCGATGTGATCGATGTGGTATGGTATATTATCTTAGATATCAAGTAATATTTTAGGGTACAGACTGGTTAGTGCCAGAACTTAATGATATATTTTTCATATAATTTTTGGAAAGCGCACAATTTATTAACACTATTTTGTACCATACACTTGTATATATAAAAGTATGTGTATATTTTTGTTGCATGTATATTATGCTAGTCGCAAGTCGCAGAGGTCAGAATACGTATTTGTACTATTGGCATAAACTATTTTTATCATATGTTCATAACTATACTATTTAGTATTAATAAAGCTATGCAGTCCAAAATGATTTTATTGATATTCTTATTCCCGGTTTCTAGCCAAATCCAAATATGGTTGTATTTTGACCTTATTAAGTTTTTTATACTGACAACATCCATTAGTTTCTGTTGAGTCGTACGTATTACAACTGGTTTCCCAACAGCATTTGAATAGCTTATCTACCCCTTATTTTGTAGTGAACCTGATGTGTATTGCTGCAAGCATGAAATCTTATTACTGACGCTAATGCTCACCGTACACTTTCCAATTGAACGTGATTTGTCATAAACATGATATTAAAAGCACTCTATTTTCATGACCTTAAATATTCATTAGCCAACTCAAGTTGGATAGAGAAGGGAGTTGACGGCGGCTACGAAGCAATCCTAAAACAAGAAATGTAATCCAAGTGCTTAAATAAGATATATATAATATATATTATATTTTTTATAAATATTAAAATGCATAGAAAATGTAAAAGAATGATCATCACGGGTGAGTTTGCTCTCAACAATATAAAATATAATATACTGATAATAAAATACATAGCAATTGCAATATTTTCTGATTTGTAAAATTCTTATAAACCTAAGCCAATTTGTCTACTTGGTGTATTCTCGCATTAAAAAAGAAATACCTATCATTGTATTTTTAAGTCTAATCTTTATAACATCCTCATTAGTTGGTATTTTTTCTGAAAAACTTACAATGATTATGATATTATTTTATAAAATACCAGATAATATCTATTATGTAGATCAAGCAAGATTATATTTAAGTAAGGGCAATGAGCATACACATATCGAGTAGATATGCAATCCAAACTAATGCACAATGGCGATCAGTATATATGAGTGAGAAATTGTATGTACCAAGCTGAAAGTGGTAGTGTGAAACTCGTCACTGAAAATACTGTATACAAACACTTATGGAGACGTTGTGTCAATTTTTGAAGCTTCAGTTGAGGTGAGCAACGCTTCGAGAGTACGGATCAAGTCGGTATCTGTAATTTTATTCACTGATGCCGAGCTTGGCGAGCTAGATACTTGTAGATGCGTGCTCAGGTGGTTGATGATATCATTGTTAGTTTCTTCACTAGAAAGCACCAGAGCAATCTCCGCTTGTATCTCACTCACAGTGTCCTCCCTGTAACAATATAGATCTGTTAATCATTTTACAAGAGTTCAATATTGTTTTATTAAGTGTGGCTCCTTCATATGAAATTGTTGATTTCCTTAGTGTTTGAGAAAAGCAATTATCGCAACTGTATAAATATTATTATTTTTTGCAAAAGAAGCTTTTTGTGTCTCCTTGTTGAGTGGACCGTTATGAATGAGTAGCATACTATCCCAGTACAAGCTCAAAGCATACCTCCTACATGTATATATCGCCTGCCCGGAAACGCTCACTATTTCTGTTGTCAAGCGTGATGCAATATTTGCCAACGATAATAGATACCAGACTCACTTGTCACGTGAAGAGCAGACACTGGAAAAAAAGCTCATTTCTATTGAAAACGCTCATTATTCGATCACAATAGTGCTACTAGAACGTGCATTGTTGGAGTAAAAAATTGCTGTCATAAAATGAAGTTCAAGTCAAATGAAACAGCTGTGTTATTCGGCGACTGCTTCCTGTAGGTTTGGTGCAATGCAGAAATTAGGATCTTAGTCTGATATTGGATGTACAAGAGAAAAATGAATGGGATTTCCAGTACATGTACATTATTATCTTATCATTACTTTAATGAAATGGTGGACCCACAATCCGAAAGAAATTAATAGATGTTCATTTTCTCGATATTAATATGGTGGATCTTTGGTTGTCGGCGTTACTAAACCATTTATTAGGTTTTCGACTTACTAGCTTCTAACATATCAATTGAGTTTCACATGATATGGTTGGCCAATTACAGAGGAGTAGTGCAACAGTTATGGCTGGGTCATCAGATATAAAAATAGTAAAGGTAAAACAGTATATAAAATTACAAATTATACGCAATACAATATAATAATAATATTAAATTTGAATAGTCACTGCAGAGGTAATTGAACAGAATTTGTTGAAGCATCTACTGTAATTAATTTGGACTAGGTCATATCATTACAAAATATAAACCGGTCAGAAATATATAAAGAGTAGACTACTTGTACAAAGTCTTGTCCCCAGTTGTTGGAACCCCGGAATCTCCTTGTACAATACTACACCTTTTTATACAGTTATGTATACAATCATGTTTTGTATCGTTGATTAGACAATAAATGCTACCATCATCACACACCCATTTTGACTTGTATTTGTTCACTCGGCTGTTAGATCTTGTTTAAAGAAACTCTTTTTGATGTTGTAAAATTTTACTGCTCGAGCTTACGATGGAATGTTCGTCAAAACAGGCTATTCAAGTGTTCAGAAAGGGTGAAAGCACTAGTAATCTACTCTATCGTGGCCTTACATGAGTTTTTGCCCAAGGCCACTAGTCAGACTGGGCAAGAACCTACATGAGGCAAAGCTTCAAACATTAATTAATATAGCAATAAAATAATATAGCAAATATATAATTTAATCCGTTGTATGTTAGTATATGGGGTGCTTAAATTGGAATAGCTAATGGCATGAAGCCCATCTGTCCACCATATTATAGGAAAAGGTTGCTTTTTAAGTTCATAATATTTGGAAGCAGTAGCAAGCTGAAATTTGTGCGCACATATCCACTCATCTTGGCCAGGCTGATGTGTGGCACATACTAAGCAGTGTATACATCTTTAATTCATTAAAGGATAATACAAGATTAGAGGTAGGTGGAGAAGTGTAAGCGTCACTCAGATTTGCTTGTGTTTGAAAAGAAGAGAGGAGTAGTGAAATCTTAATGTACTTGTCCACCTACATCATCCATTAGTTTATACAACCATGTGCAAGACTACATCAATGCCATCACACACTGCCTGATGTTTTCGGTTGTGACGTAGTAGTTTTCTGTGTTTTTTCTCCTTCTGTAACAAACCCGTGAAATATTGTTTGCAAAATTTACCCAGTTTCCTTTAAGCCAACCAGATGAACATAGATAATTATGATGTAACAGATATGACAACACTTGCATGTTCAAAATGTTACGTCTTATTGATTCATGTAATTATTTAACAGTTAGGAAGAGAAATTCTGGTTTTGAAGATAACATATTTTTAGGGCAGGCGCTGGGAAGTTACAAATTGTCCAAGTGCCAGAATAGAAGCAACTTTGCCGCCCATGATTTTGTTAGTGTACAGTTTCTATTAAAAACTGGTAATACTGTTGTGCCTGCCACATATTTGATAAAGATAGGTGAAATAATGTAGGAAAATCGTACCCGTTGTGCTTTCCATTTCTGTAGTAGATGATAGCATATATTTGCTGGAAAATGTGCTGTCTTTGGTGAGACCTCGATGCGTGTCTTCAATAGTAGTGTTGAGTGTATATCCGGTCGTTGCTATCTCCAATGTTGATGAATCACTGTATTCTGCAGTGGATCCCCTTGTCTGTGTAGTCATAGATGAAAGTTCAGTAGCTAGCTCAGACGGTTGAGATGACGTTAACCACGTCGGATCTATCTCTGTTGGATTAGTATACTCTTTGGTTTGTCCATATGCTGTGGTTGTTTTATATTCATTATTTGTCGTTTCTGAGTAGGCCCGCTCCGTAACATCGTCATCAGTATATGCTGTTGTTGACGAAACGTCAGTAACTCTCTCCAATGTTGATGTAACACTATATTTTGCATTGACTTCAACAGTCTCTGCAGTGGAGGAAAATGTTTCAGTAGTTACTCCAGATGGTTCAGATGCAGTTGGTAGCCACGTTGGATCTATTATTGTTGGAAATGCAATATCTGCTGTTACTTCATATGTTGTGGTTCTCTCAAATTCCTTCTCTGTGGTTGCTGAAGCTTCGGTAGTTACTCCAGATGATTCAGATGCAGTTGGTAGCCAAGTTGGATCTATTATTGTTGGGAATGCAATATCTGTTGTTACTTCATATATTGTGCTACTCTCAAATTCCTTTTCCGTGGTTGCTGAAGGGGCAGGTGATATGTGATCAGCTGACGCTTCATCTCCATTTGCAGAACTTTCATTGGCAGTTGTTGTCCATTCTTTATCAGTCGTAAATAAGATATCGTCATTGGAATTTGAAGAATATTCCATACCAGTTGTGGTCGACCGATTTTCATCAATCGTCGATGAATAGTGATGCTCCTTGGACTCTGTTGAAGAGGCGCTCGGCATTGTGCTTTGTTCATCATCGTTAGTTGACGAATGATAATTTTCAGATGTGGTAAATTTCTCCTCATCAACAGTTGATGAAGGATCTTTATCAGTTGTAGTCGACCGGCTTTCATCAACTGTAGATGAGTAGTGAACCGATGAATCAGTTGAAGATTCGGTCACTGTTGTGCCCTGTCCATCTCCCTCGGTCGACGAATAATAACCATCAGATGTGGTAAGTTCTGCATCATCAACAGTTGATGAAGGATCTGTATCAGTAGTAGTCGACCGGCCTTCATCAACTGTAGATGAATAGTGATTCTCTGAATCAGTTGAGGATTCGGTCACTGTTGTGCTTTGTTCTTCTTCCCTGGTGGAGGAATAATAACCATCAGGTGTGGTATTTTCTGCTTCATCAACAGTTGATGAAAGATCTTTATCAGTTGTGGTCGATCGGCTTTCATCAACTGTAGATGAATAGTGATCCTCTGAATCAGTTGAGGATTCGGTCACTGTTGTGCCTTGTTCGTCTTCCCTGGTGGACGAATAATAACCATCAGATGTGGTATATTCTGCATCATCAACAGTTGATGAAAGATCTTTATCAGTTGTGGTCGAACGGCTTTCATCAACTGTAGATGAATAGTGATCCTCTGAATCAGTTGAGGATTCAGTCACTGTTGTGCCTTGTTCGTCCTCCCTGGTGGACGAATAATAACCATCAGATGTAGTAAATTCTGCATCATCAACAGTTGATGAAGGATCTTTATCAGTTGTGGTCGTCCGGCTTTCATCAACTGTAGATGAATAGTAATCCTCTGAATCAGTTGAGGATTCAGTCACTGTTGTGCTTTGTTCTTCTTCCCTGGTGGAGGAATAATAACCATCAGGTGTGGTATTTTCTGCATCATCAACAGTTGATGAAAGATCTTTATCCGTTGTGGTAGACCAGCTATCATCAACTGTAGATGAATAGTGATTCTCTGAATCAGTTGAGGATTCGGTCACTGTTGTACCTTGTTCATCTTCCCTGGTGGACGAATAATAACCATCAGATGTAGTAAATTCTGCACCATCAACAGTTGATGAAAGATCTTTATCAGTTGTGGTCGACCGGCTTTCATCAACTGTAGATGAATAGTTATCCTCTGAATCAGTTGAGGATTCGGTCACAACTGTGCTTTGTTCGTCTTCCCTGGTGGACGAGTAATAACCATCAGATGTGGTAAATTCTGCATCATCAACAGTTGATGAAGGATCTTTATCAGTTGTGGTTGACCGGCTTTCATCAACTGTAGATGAATAGTGATTCTCGGAATCAGTTGAGGATTCGGTCACTGTTGTGCCTTGTTCGTGTTCCCTGGTGGACGAATAATAACCATCAGAGGTGGTATATTCTGCATCATCAACAGTTGATGAAAGATCTTTATCAGTTGTGGTCGACCGGCTTTCATCAACTGTAGATGAATAGTGATCCTCTGAATCAGTTGAGGATTCGGTCACTGTTGTGCTTTGTTTGTCTTCCCCGGTGGATGAATAATAACCATCAGATGTAGTAAATTCATCATTGTCAACAGTTGATGAAGGATCTTTATCAGATGTAGTCGACTGTCTTTCATACATCGTTGATGAATAGTAATTCTCAGACTCAGTTGAAGATTCAGTTACTGTTGTGCTCTGTTTGCTTTCTTCGGTTGTCGAATAATAAAAACCTTCTGATGTGGTAAATTGTTCATCATCGACAGTTGATGAAGGATCTCCGTCAGTAGTGGTCGAGCGGCCTCCGTCAACCGTGGATGAATAGTGAGCTGAAGTTGAGGAATGGTCAAGATCAGGTGAAGTAGACCCTGTGTCATCAATTGTAGTTGAGGAGTATTCTGCATCTGATTTGGTAGAATATTCCTCTAATGTTGTGGCTTCTTCCTTTTGTTCCTCAGTTGTTGAATGTGTGTAGCCATTGTTGGATGTAGCATCAATAGGTTCTGAGGTAGTTTTGAAAACATCTGTTGTACTAGTGACAACCAGGACTAGTTTTTGAAGTATCTCTATTATTAGAGGATCAGATATGATCTTAATATACACGATCTTATCTCTGTATATCAATGGCTTGGTTTTATAAAGTCGGTCGAGCTTTTTGAGTAATGAAGATTTGCGCTGCTTGTTCTCCAATACTATTGCCACTTCTCCATCAATCTGATCTTCAGATTTTCTGCAATTAATCAGCATTGAAAGGAAAGTTTTCTCAACTGCTACTTTTGTATATAGTCATACAAATACTAGATTAAGAAATGTAGTGGAAATTTCATCCCCAATTTCGCATTTTTCGATTAAATTCTCACGTCTTTTAATATAATTATACAGTTGTAAATACGATTAGACTCGGAATTTGGTCACTAGAAAGAGTAGGAACTGTGGTTAGGTTAGCATTACTTTTCATTATGCAGGGAATAATTTCACGGGCTTGACTACTCAAAGGGATCTATGTTGAATATTAATGCTACCAGTTTCTTTCAAACATTCACATTGTTGGTTTCATACTTGGATATGGCCACGACACATACGTAATAATCAGGTAGTGTATACTTAATGGTATATGGGCAAATATAATTCCATCAATACACAATCTATGAAATTTGTATACCAAAATATTATTACAAGAATACTCTCTAGTGTTAATACCTATTATCGTCTAAAACCTATTTTATTACTTGAATTGAATGTGAAATGTCAGTCAGGTTTCATAGATGCATGTGGATGTGGCTGCGTACAGTGTGTACGCAGCCATATCCACCCATAGTGCCCCTTACAAACCACAATAAGTTCGAAAGGGAGCACTTTTTGACAACCCTGAATAAAAATAGTGTGTTTATGCAAACTTGATACAAGCCTGTATAAACTTTGACATATTTCATAAAATCTATGCCAATTGGTGTACATCAGTTTAGCCTTAGAAACTCTTAAATTAGTAAAATGTAGACAATTTTTTCGTGGTATTTATGTGCTGATGTGTTAAAGTTTGGCCCATGCAACAGTATATGTTGCTATTTCTGCTGCATGGGTACAATTGAGCTGGATTTGGGGCATTCTTTCATGTCGCCAGTCAAATATTTTTCTTACCATGGTAAGCAAAATAATTGACTTGAAGCACTACCCACCACATCACTAGGGTACATTGTTGCTTTTTATTACTGATAGCTCGTAGAACATTGACAATACCTTTTTCGACTCAAACCAAATTGTAGAATTTTCGCAGATAATACAATTACAATAATTACATGATCAACTAAAATCATTTGTGTGAAAGTCAGCTCATTAATACCTTTTCCAATTTGGTTGTTTGTTTTATTTCATCAAATAAATATTACATTACATAAACATATAAATATAGAAAATGATGATGATGAGGCCCATGGGCGCAATAGCACTACAGCTAGTCAAGGCGCCCGGCCTTATGAGTCGGAGCAAGCAGAATTCAATTAGTATTAAATAATGTCTAAAAGGTGGCGCTTAAGAGCCACTTTGAAGGAGTATAGTGATGATATATTTCTTAAAATTAATGGGAGATCATTCCACAGTTAGTTTTGAATTGATTAATGAATTATAAATTAGTTTTAGAACATTTTTTTGGCTAATGCTGCGAACATTGGTAGATCAAGCCAACAGCTGGTCGTAACTGCTTCATTAAATAATTTATATGCTGTTTCCATGTTATATTTTTATCGATGGTAACATCGAGAAATTTTATACACTCTACTTCTTGTATTGGCTTATCATAAAATAGTAATGATTTGGCTTTAATAAAGCTTTTGTTCTGGTAATTTCTCGTTACCATATAATTTGTTTTTTCCATGTTCACTGTTACTTTATATTTATTACACCAAAGTTCAATACGTTTTAGCTTGATATTCACAAGATCGAAATCATCATCTGTTAAGTTATTTTATTCATAAAATAAGTTCATGTCATCTGCATATAAATTTGGTTGAAGTAATTTCATGGAGTCAACAAGGTCATTAATATAAATTAAAAATAGTGTGGGGCCTAATATTGACCCTTGAGGAACACCTACTAAAATATTCTTATGGTCCAAAAAGACACTGTTAATTGATGTTCTTTGAGTACGATTAGTCAAATCAGTTTTAATTAATTGCATAGCTTTAAAATTAAAATTCAGATGTACTAGTTGTCATGTGTATTATAATATAAGCCATACAATTTTTATTTAATGGTTCTTGGTTATTGCTTTTTGTTATTATTTCATAACCAAAACAATAATCAAATACACTGGTTCTCTTTTGATGTATAATTATGTATCACGTCTTACACCAACCAAACCCTAATTATAATCAGATTAATGATAAATTTAGTTCATCCTGGGTAACCAGTTGATGGTTTGCCAATAGACAAATCAATGACTAATGCTAAAAAAATAGACAAATCAATGAGTAATACTGAAAAAACATTTATCACTAATAAACCCGCACCCAATAATGAACAGAAAGTGCAGTCTGCAGGACTAGTCATTCTGCAACCGTTTGTAAGTTTGTAAATGGAATTGCTGTCAGTTGTCCAGATAGATTTAATCAAACACTTCTTTAAAAACAAATATTTCCCTGCCGTCCTTTCTACAGTTGCAGCGGGTGGGTGGTCTTCAGCGGTTGTAAGTAGAAGAAAACTCTAAACACAAACATTCCCATTTCAAACTTCATTTTTTTACCACCCAGATTAAACAGTTTGCCGCTGCTTAGAAATAGCTAGTCCTGCGTTTCCACTATCCAAATGCTGAAAATGGTATAGGTAGAATTAGCAAGTATGTGATATAGGCAGCTGGATGCTGGTATAGCTGAGAACCCAGGCTAGAATAGTCCCAGTTTAGCACTGCCTATTAAAAGATATTAAAAGATCCCATTGGGACAATAATTAGCATGGTTGTGTATAATGTGGTGTGAACTATATATACACACCTCTGATTATCAGCTTTCAGAAATGGATTTGGGGATTATTGTTACGCAATGTACTACATAGTTTTTTGCATATACATGCATATCCTCTTAATCTTGTATGGTTTACTGGTACAAAACACCCTAAGATAAATTTCTGTGGTAGATATGGTGTCAGTGGAAGATATGTGACAGATCAAATTTTGAAAACTTAAAAAATAATTTTAAGCTGTAATTTTCTTAGTGACCACCCACGCAAAGGGTGTATTTCTCAAATGCTCTTTAGGCAAGGCTATGGTCCAACAGATGATGCATTACTTCCCTTCCGTTATCACCATCAGCTCTCGTGAAATGTCAAATAGAAAAATGTGTGGTTTTTACAAGACTCCAACTCTTAGCCTGGCTAATCAAGCCAACTGCATTGAGAGTTATCTGCTTGCGGACTGACAGTGAGCATTTTGGTGGGTGTTGGGTCCGAAAACGTGTTTTACCAAGCCAACATCCCAACACTCACCACCTGTCCGTGAGCAGATAAATCCCAATGTAGATGGCTTGGTTAGCTAGGCTATCCAACTGTATGCTATCAAATATATAGCTCAAAATTACATGTTGATATTCAAATACATTATACATATTATTAACTGTATTTGAACATCAAGATGTTGATGTGCATGTAGGTATTACGCAGTGAGATACTCTTTAGAATTTTTTGATTGCTTCTTGAAAATCCCCCCAATGGGAAGTGTCACAGGATGGTGCAGATAGTCTAAAATGGTATTGATATTCATATTGGTGGTGACCCTGTGGTTTGCATGTGGACCTGTGACCAATTGCTGTGTTTCCAACTTTGGAGTACTTGATAAATGATCTTTTACATCTATCCAGCTCTGACGCTACTGAGCTTTGCCATGTGACAGCCTCTCAAACGCTAATTCTAACTTATGTCTCAGTGAAATGGTGTCTACGACCACCAACTCCACTCACAAATAATAATAATAGCGTTGATCAAAGCCACCAACAGTACAATAGATATAGATATAGAATGATTATGTAATTAGAGAGGTAATTTAGATGGAGTTAAAGTGCATGTAGGGGTATAGAATAGCCCCATAACAAGGGTCACTGCAGTGATTGGAGAAGGCAAGAGCCCTTCACCCCACTCGCTACTGGGGAGTGTCTTGTCATAAGGCTAGGATATAGAACAGTGCTTGTTGCACTACTTGTTTAGCTAGGCTGTCATTACCACCCAGTGCCAGCAGGAAGGTGGAATGTTATCCAGCTGTGTGTATACTTCCCCAGGCATATAATAATGGGTAAGTTGACAGTATTTTGTGCAAATTATAATGTCAGAATGACAGAATGTAAATCCCTGCTGGAACATTACAATTTATGAGATCTTTGAAAGAGAAATGAATGCTAAAAATAATTCTACATCGCAACAAAATATAATTAGCGACATAAATATAGTTTATCCTTCAAACCTACTATTGCGAAATATGTAAGAAAATCTCTACAACTAACAACAGATATTATTTATAGAATGGAGAGGTTTATTTATAGTTTGAAGTTATTTCTCCAACCTATACCTCACATTTAGTTTTGTTTTAAGTGTCCATGGTCGGACTATGGTCGGACCACCTATAGTGATGGTCAGAAAAGAAAGTACAAACCGTTATAAACCTATATATTTGTCTGCTTGTAACCCAATGTAATTCGTGTAATTAACTTTCTCTCTTACAACTTTTCGCTCCAAGCATCATACAAAAGTCTTCCCTAGCCTGGCCTGCCAAGCTTTGTCAAATGCGGAGTTGACCCCACAACGAATCCAGGTCCACAGAAACAAGTTTCTGTTTTTGTTTCGCGTCTTTGTTTCTGGGATCCAGGATTGGTCGTGGGGACAACTCTGCATTTGACAAAGCTTGGCAGGACAGGCTAAGTCATTCCGGGAAAGTCGTATGTAATAGTAGTACGAGGGGATAATTTCTATTAATGCACTAAATCTATCAGTAATATATTAATATTAATTAATTACTATTAATGTTAGTAATATATTTAATATAAAATATATACATGTATTTTTTATTCTCCTGCAAATCGAGCTCTCAATGCCATCCACCTATATGCTAACCTATAACTTCTGTGACGTATCGTCTGCTGTATAGCAAATGGCAAAACGAAGCCATACGACATGCGTGTGTGTCACAGTCCAGGGAGTGTCGAGACTGAGATTAGTCTACTACCTATCCAGCCACGTTTGCATATCACTTTTCATTGAAGCAGGTTGTGGTGAGTTGATGTAATGCTGATTGCTAATTGCATTTGGCTGCACTCTCACTAGACCATCTATCTTTCCACATCTCCCCCATGCACTCAGTAACACGTTATAAGACGTTCAATACTTCAATACTTCTATGCTAATGAAAACATCTTCGGTTCATTTTACGTTCAAAATAATTTTCTACCTCATTTCCCTGAACAACAATAATGGATGCTAATTAAGCTCATAAGTCATATGCTCTTTGGTTCAGTTCATAAATGCTGACAATTTTACACTTACGTTACTATTGATGATCTAGCCAAATAATTCCCAAATGTCAAAAGTGTGTGCAAGTGTTTGAAGAGCACTAAATGTATGTCATGAAAGTCATGCATCATAATTTGCTATGTTAATAGGTGAGAAAGAATGTGTTCATTTATTGTATTTGTGGTAGCGTGAACTATATATACTACAGTTATGCAATCTTAGGCTGGGTTTCCAAGATGTTTGAGGGTGTGAGGGGAGTTTTTTTTATATTTAGTATTTTCTACGTGAGCTCCAGATAGACCTCTAATCTAGTGTTTAGGAGACCACGGCACAGATGTTAGGCTCGATAAACGAAAGAAGAACTATTCTTCATGGCGAAAACCTCCATGGAGTCGGTGAGTCTAGGTATTCGGTGAGACTCGAACCCAGGTCTTTGCAGATAACTAGCCTCATTGCTGCTAGCGCTACCATTTACGCCACCGCAACCTAGTTTATGGAGATATACATGAAGAAATTTCCTCACACGTATTCCCTCACTCACGTAAAATTCGTGGAAACTCAAGCTGAGGCAATCTATAGCGCAAAACAATGCATTGCTGTTTGCAAACTAGATTTTTAGGAGTTTTTCGATTTATCAAATCTAATGCAACTCATCCAGTGATTCACCAGCTTGATTACTGATTAGGAAAGAAATTTATCAGAGTAAGTAATTATGTGACCTACAAGCATATTTACTTTTTTTAACTTAAGCTAGAACTATATGTATAATATTTGAAGAAATACCATTAATTAAAAAAATATAAATAACTAGAATAATTATATTCAAATAACTACTGGCACACACACAGTTAGTAGTAGTTATGTAATAAATAATTATATTGACGTTAAGCTTCTGCACATGCAAAGCTGGTGAATAGGTTGTCAATGATGTCAGGTTTATGTCCCAACTTTCTATGTTCTGATGATGTACCCCCAAACTACGTCTGCAAATCAGATAATGATCTTAGGCTTAATCTTGGTGTCAAAACATAGCCCCATTTCTGTAATCAAAATATAGTCAGTCGATATAGGGCCGTCCTAGCCTGTCATACCAAGCTTTATCATAATGTGGAGTTGTCCCCACGACGAGTCGGAGCAACAAGTAACGTTTCTCGTTGCTCCGGCTCGTCATGGGGGCACCTCCGCATTATGACAACGCTTGGCAGGTCAGGCTAGGGCCATCACCACTGTCAATAGTACCTTGAGCTCTATAAAATATTGTCTTATTTATCTACATAAACTAATTTCTTTTAATACAATGATTGGCACACTCGCAGGCACATTTGGCACACCATTGGCACAACCATTGACAAAGCCATTGGCACACCGGCAGGCTCAATGCTCAACATGTCTATTTCTAGCAATATCTTAGCTTGATTTGTCAACTTTTCTGGCTAAAAAATAATGGTGTGATCCCCCACACCGCTCCAAACTTTTTCTAGTCATTTGCTCTGTTAAAAGGCATTGAATTTGAGCTAACGTTGGACTGTTTGGATAGCCTAAAACGTTGAAGAGTATACATGTCATGTGCTATCGTTCACTGCTAATGGTCTGCATGCCGTCAATCCGAATATGCATTTATAGCAGTGATTATATTCGTAATCGTTTCAGGTGCAATCTAGATTTCTAGATGTATTAATTGCAAGACTGCACCTTTTCTGCTGCATGTACTAGTTGTACCCATTTACTAGCCTTACTTCTATTAGTTCTATTACCATATTGCGTTGGTTGCCGCAGGGGTTAATTGGTTTTACCTCACAATTAACCCAAGTGGCCCGAAATGAGATAAAGCTACTCCATTTATACTCTGACAAATTGTGAGATTTTAAAAATTGTGTACTGAAAATATGATAGACAATGATCAGATCATTTCACATTTTTATCTGATCAACATTAACAGACTCTCTGTTGTATAATAACATTCATCTTCAATTTAACAAGTATAAATAATATATAGCTCAGGGACATGCTGCAAAGTATTACCCATTGTCCAATGCACTTACTCACAATAACTACATGTGTGCTATACTCCTATATTGATATATTACGCTCAGAGGAGACTTGACTTGACACTTGACACGCATTTGTTGGTGATTAAAGCTGTAGTGAGGGTAATAGTAATAACCGAGCAGCGAAATCATTTATTAATAAAGACTAGACCAGACGTGGGCATCATGGGACACATTCAGTGTTCTTAATGATAGATTAGCCTTTGGTCTTCACAAAATGTATATGACTCATTCTCTCGGAAAGGACATTTCAATTATGATGTTGATGTCCAGGTTTTACCATCTCTTTAATATTTTTCTTGTTGTCAACATAAGATTTTGCCTGAAAATTAGTTTTATTTGTTGTTTTGTTATTTTATCCAATGCTGGGAGGGAAAAGATAAAGAAAACACTAGCTGTAGAGATCATGAGTGATATTGACTTAGTATTTTAGCAAAGAATTTATGAAGTCCCTAATTTTCCATCCAAGCCATAGCTGTAAATAGTTGAACATTTTATGAGATAGAAAGTGCAATAGTTGCTTATTATATAGGCCTACATGTGCATGCTTTATAATTAGATATAAACCATTTATAATTATTGCTTATTATCAACCCATTTGAGCCTGAACGTGTAAAGGAGAAAGTGAGAAAATTATATGTTTATGCTAAATTAGCGATATTGCGGGATCTTTGTCCTGTCATAGGATGGCGAAACAAAATCGGCCCGCATCAATGTAGAAAGTCAAATGAGGGAACTATGCTATAGCACATTTTATAACATTACAGTTTCTTCGCTAATTGCGTTTCTGAATTTGTTAATGCGCTATACGTTTCAGTGTGGTGGCACAATAGTGAACAAATTCACTTCGTAATTGAGTTTGCATTTGCAAGTATGAACACCCTCAAGGCTATTGGACTGATTGTAAAGATTGAAACATTTAACTTTTGAACATATTATTACTATATTCCAGAGAATATGATTTTAATCATTAGCCTAATGCTCTACATAATATAATATGTGCATGATATGTGGGATAAATGACTTCAAATTGTAGGATCCTAGTCTAAGTTTTAACATGCTTGGATGAAGGTACATGTGAGAGGTTTTGTCCTAGCTGTAGGAGCTTAGGCTAGATCTGAAGCTAAGATCAGCTGAGCGTGTTAATGAGTTGTAGCTACATGTAAATAGCAAGTGTTCAGATGGTTACGTTATTTGTTAGTGAGAGGAAGTGAAAAGTAGCATATCATTAGCTCTCAGCTGGAGTCTACAACAAATAGGGCTTTGTTGTACTGTACTTACAGTACCCGCGGCAGTTACTCTTCTTGATCTTATCTCTGCTAGTGCAAGGTGTAAGTATTATTGGGCACTTGGGTTATCTAGCTTATCTACTCATATCCACTTGATGTAAATACTATGATTTATTTAGCTCGATATACGATTTCAAAATTGTTAATAACTTTGATCTAAATACACCCAGTGGAGCGGTGGTGTGAACCCATTGCTATGGATACGTTTCATGTTGCAAATTGAAAGTTTTTGAAATTTGAAAATTTACTGTTCTTGCAAAATCCACTGGAGTGGTACTTTGATCAATTTTTTATATAACTATTTATCAACTATTTCAATATCAGCTTAGTAAAAACTGATATTGAAATTGTTGCAGTGATGGTCAGTTGTTGCTAGGTCTATACATAATATTATGCAGACATATCAAGTTAAACCGTCACCACCTCACCACCTCACCACCTCACCACCTCACCACCTCACCACCTCACCACCTCACCACCTCACCACCTCACC
>JAOQGN010116530.1:0-11741 GCA_027564295.1 Himantozoum antarcticum
GGCACGTGGGCAATGCGATGTGGTAAACGGCCGAGCAGCAGCTGCCGTCGAGCCATAACTAAATTCATCGCGTCATCACGCAGCCTGAACTCTCGTCCCCAGTCGGACACGAGCCGCGTCGCGACAACCTCGGCGCCGTCGATGCCTTCGCGCCACCACGTGGCATCGACCAGACGGTTCAGGAGGTCGCGCTGGCCGTCGGCACCAAGCTCATTCGCTCGGACGTGAGACAGCGGCGCCACGATGCGGCCAGCACGTTCGCCGTTCGGGCCCTGCGGATCACCGCCTGATATGAATGCGGTCGCCTGCTTCGGTGTGCCGTTTACCTCGAAGTTGATCTCGCTACTCGGGGCGCCACGTACCGCCAGGTAAGCGGTGATGCCGGGCGATTGCAGCGGCCCGGACATACGTAGCCGAATGGATGGCGGTGGTTTTACATCGATCAGATCGAGCAGCGCCCTCGCGCCTCCTACATCGCTAATGACAACATCGGCATCGATAAATGCTAAGTAGGTGCTCTCTGCTAGCCGGGATCCTACATTACGAACCTCTCCGACATTACCTGTTGATTGCATTGCTTTACAGGGCAGTGCCTCGGCCTGTTCAAATGTGTTATCGATTGACAGGTTATCGACTACTATAATATCGCCGATTAAACCGAACTTTTGTTTTTCAGTATCCAGCGCGTTGATAGCAAGCGATAAGTAATGGGCTTCATTTTTTGCAGGTATCACAACAGTGATGAGGGGGATATTTGGTGTGGATATCATAGGTTAAAAGGTGTTTTCAGTAACTTGTTGGTTAATATGGGCCTATTATAGCTTACGAAATGATGAGGAGCGGGTTTAATTAGGTTGCTACGCGAGGTGTTCTGGTTAATATCCAGGTGCTGGTGCATTGTAGGACCATTACTATCTAGGACTTAAGCTCTCTTACTAATGCCTATTTCCCAGTTTGTCATCTATCTTAGTGGAAAAATGTCACAATATCCCTGCGCTAACGGTTTTGTAGACAGTGATAATAATGGAAGCGGAGTATAATCAGTCGGCCATTTATGGCACCTCTGTTAGTTGTGTACAGATTATACAGATTAAAATTAAACAGACGAATTTAAAATGACAAAATCAACGCCATTGGTTAGCGTAATTGTGCCAGCTTATAACCGAGTTAAGTATATAGATGAAACCGTGCGCAGCGTATTGGATCAGAGCTATTCGAAAGTAGAGTTAATCGTTATTGATGATGGTTCAAGTGATGGTACACTGTTGATGGTTCAAGTGATGGTAAACTGCTGATGGTTCAAGTGTTTGTAAGTCACTGATTGACCTAATGATTGACCACCCTGCGTTCTGTATTCACCCAGAACAAATTAAAGGATCTCCAGATTCATAATGAAAATATTTGTAATTATGTTTTTGTTTTTTTTATATCGGACTATATAAGAGCAAGAATTAAAATAGGCTTGTGTTATTTTTTATGGAATTACTTGTTGCTAAAATATGTTTGAGGTAAATATAGATAGGGCAGTAGCGCTGTAAGGTCACAGTGTCTTTGGTTTGATCTGTTATAGGTCACACTTGGTGACAGATGACCCTGTGATAGGACTGTTAGTCCTTGCTAAGTTAGCTCTCTCCGTTGTACTCGGATCCAAATATGCATTTCAAATTATTCAAACTCCTTTTATGCAGATCCTGAAAACGATATTTTTTACCTCAACGATGTAATTGGACAATATAGTTAATGTTTAGCGAAGCGAGTTACCTGACGTTTATTCTACTTAAATTGTCAAATTGTTATTAATATAATAATTTGTATTTTATTTAAAAACTTATTTCTCCAATGTTGAGGAATGTTGAATGTAGAATCAATTGTTGATGAAACACCATTACTCTTGATGTTTTCACTTATATTCAAAGTTATTACTTGGACTAATTATTATATTTTAAAGATTTTTTATTTACTGTAATATTGAGGAATGTTGCAGTACTTGGATTGTTTATTGATTAATTATTTATCAATCAATGTAATGGTTGATTCTATAATTTGTTCCATTATATTGTAGACCTGAAATTTGGAATTGTGTACTCATGCACCCATTGTGATATATTCAACAATTGAATTTTACATTACTGCATTAGTACCATTGCTGACATTCCAGATATCATCGCTTGATCTTAGTGGAAAGTAAGAGTTCGAAGAAATTTTATTTCTTGAATTTGGATTGTGATTGCGACCAAGCTTTATAGATCTCCGTTACTATCTTGACCATTGATGTAGGATAACTACCACTAAAGCACTAAATGAGGCTTTGATAATAGGTATGAGATATCAACGTCTTGATCAGAAAATAGCTTTTTGAAAATTATATTGAGATGAGATCGCATTTTAAAGATATAAAAATAAAATGCTCCCCTATGTACACTCATGGAAAGTTCTGACATAGATCAAGGAATCCATTTGGTTTAACCTAGTTAATTTAACCAGTACTGGTCTGGTGGTCCCCGAGGCCGAGTTATGAGTTCATCTTAAAAATGCCCTGCATCATCTAATTTGTGGATTTGGACAGAGCACAAATTGGACTAGTTTGAAGACTTGTCTGTCAGAACTGGTGTAAGGCTATATTTGAGTATTGTTTATGATGATACTAAAACAGTAACCATATATGTATGCAAACAATTTAGAGGAAAAATACTTTAGATAATAAACACTAAAAAGAGCTGGGTTGGTGGTGTATGAAAGATAAAAGAGGATTAGTCAAAATTCACTAAGATAATAATTTAAAATTTGCTCATAAAGTGCTGAAAGAAACTGGATTGAAACTTGACAGATTTGCAGTTTGTCGATTTAAATAAAGCTGGGGTTCTGAGGGATGTTCGATAATTGTTAAAAGTAATTCTACTAAAGAGAGGGTGGTCCTAATTTCGGACAATGTTGAAAAAGTGATCCATAGATTGTCTATGCACATATTCAGCTATTGTTGTAATGCTTAGAGTAGATGGGTCTCTGTTCATAGCTGTCTACGTCAGGTAGCATAGTTCTAGTTGCAGTCTTTTGTACTCTTTCCATAAGCTGTTGATTTTGGTAATTTAGTTATGTATTCTATGGTAATATACATGCAAGAAAGAGTCACAAATTTAAACTGATGTAATAATATATTATTATAGTCTATTCCGATCATAAACAATCCAATATCATTATATTTGATTTATATGATCAATGATATATTATAATCCATTAGTAATAAGACACTTTTTACGCATTCATCCGTTGAACTAAAATGGATTTGGATTTAAAAGAGATTGAATTAGCATCTACATTTAGAATAATTCTATAGATGTTGGATCAGAATTCCATGATGTTATATATTTATATAATAACTGGGGGGAGGTATCACCATGCCCATGGTACTACGTCACCATGAGTAGACAACTTCTAAATAATCTAGTTAGACTGCTTTTAATTATGTGCTGGATATTGCGTGAAATTTCCTCTGTCTTTGTTCTACTAATTACAGTCACTCCATCTTCCACTTTTCTGGATGGATACCTCAATATTTCTGTCAAACAATAGATTTTTGGCTAATTTTCTCAGTATTACAGCTCTTAGTATAAACTCTTAGTTTAATCAAGCAATTTATAAATGTATATAACATTGTTGTTAATTATTATTCAATTGTACGCTTCGGTAGATGGAAACCCACAATATGGCAGTAGTGACACAGGTTTATGATGTGCCTCGGACCAGTGACGATACTACACAGGTGTCAGATATTATAAGACGGCTACGTCCACGAACCATAACGCAGGAGGACTACCCATTTGTGTGCTCGGTATGTTAAAGTAAAATTTAACTTACTAAGTGTGAGGACCTGACATTGGTAGAAACTGAACCAAGCACTTATTCTACATACATGGTATAATTGTTTAAAATAGTAATACTCGAACTGGAACTGAACCTGAAACTGAAAACAAAAATATAATTTTAATATCTGTGCCCAAGTTGTTTTGCCGTAAGGCCTTTCATGCTCTCTGCTGAGATTATTTTTAGAACTCGGTCAATGTTTATGTTGCGTTTCAGTGAGTGAATCAGGAGCACCAGTGAGACAAGAACAGAACCCTACTATCTTGTAGGGTGAATTAGTTACCTTCACTTTAAATTGAGCACATGCGAAGCAAATGTATGGGGGGATGAATGGGGGTGGGGTGCATAACAGCCAACACAATATTAACTCCCTCTTTGACCCTTAGATAGCTGATGACACTGTGTTGTTGCAGCTTCAAAGTTGTCAATAAAGACATGCTAATCACTGTACTTAGCCTGTGTTCAAGCTTACACTGTTGCATACAGTTTCTGTGACCATTACCTGCTGCTGCTACTAATAATGTTACATTGTTACCCAATTTAATTATAGGCTAATCACAATAAAGAAACCTCAACGCTTTCTCTTTAACATCGTTTAGCAAGTTTCCAACTGTGATCTGATCAGCATGCACAATATGAAAGGATTCAGCAAACAAATATTGTATTTTATAATGTTTTCAACGATCCCATTACCATGTTATTATTTTGTGTGTGCTTATTGGGTAGAGGGGGTAGAAACAGCACCATTAAATCTTGCCTTGATACAATGTTTTATACTTTAGATAGTATGACTGTGCTCAGTTGTAGGTGTCGGTGGTAGGTATTAGGTGCTTGTGGTAAGTATTATAGGTGGTAGGTATTACGTGCTAGATGGTAGATATAGGTGGTAGGTATTGCGTGCTAGATGTTAGGTATAGGTGGTAGGTATTAGGTACTTGTAGCAGGCACAATGTAGGTGTTAAAAGGTAGATTTGCAGGGAATATTGGATAAACTATAGTATGAGAGAATAGTTCCACAGTTTCACAGTATGAAAGAATAGTGACATACTGCAAGAAAATATTGATACAGTATGAGCAAATAGTGACAAAGTATGAGCCAATAGTGCCCCACTATGAGAGGATAATAACACATGATAGAAAAATGATCAACTATAAGAGAAAACAGAGATACCAACTAAATAGTGACATCGATAACCTAAAACAAAGATATATGTTGAATACTTTTACAAACGGAACTCCATAATTCTAATGTGCACTGTAGAATTTTTTTGTAATCGAGCCCAAAATCGATCCTATGTATTTCTAAGTATAATAGTTGAGCCTTCTGTGCATTAGCCCACCAGGAGACCTTTGTTTTGGAAATTAATATAATACAATACATCGCAATATAATACATTACATTGCATTGCATTTGATGTAATAATATGCTGTAATATAATTAATATAATATAATTGATTAATATACATGTATTATATTAAAATATCAAATATTTGTAGGTATGCAACCAACATTTTGCTAGATATGGGAACATGTTGCGCCACAACAAGCTTACGCATAGTTCACGGGCTAAGAGAGAGGATGGTATGTCACCAGCTAAACGCAAAGTGAAAAGACACAGAGAAGTATGCAATGAGAGGATAGCGAGGAAGTACTTTAACAAGGTGAGTGTAGTCTGTGGTTCAGTTTGTTTCGGCCATCCTTGTTTCACTCTCCCATTATTGAAAACTATAACCTGCTATGATGAAACCTGAGGCTAAACAGTTTTGGATTGACTAGACACAATCATAATCATCGTGATCTGTTCGTTTTTGGTGAATTGTTCGCAATGCGAGCTCCATATCAATGTATTGATATGGACAAATCCATATCAATGTATTGATATGGAGCTCACTGGGTTTAGCACTTTTCAGAGTCAAACCTGTACTGTGTCATGTGAGCTGCTACCTACTGAAGTAGGTGCGAACTTGCAACTTTTGCAAATGACCAGGGCACTAGATAAAATGTAGCCTGAAAAGTTGTCTTTTCCTGATAAAGTACACTTTGATCCCAAACCCAAACTACATCATAGGACTAAGATTTGCCATAATATTACACTTAACCATACATAGTTGGTAGTTACACTCACACCTAAACTCTGTAGTTAATCTGAGTTATTGGGGTGGCCATTACATGCATGTACTAGATTACTGTGGTAGCGTCAGGGCTATGTTATGACTATCCATGTCTCTCTCCACTGTGTACTCCTCAAACCCACCCACTAATCTGAAAATGACCAAAGGCATGTAAATATGACCTACAGTATAACCTCTCTTAATGACCACTCTATTAAAAGACCACCTCATGTAAATGACCGCTGTGGTTCCTCCCAGTTGATTTCAAATGATAATGCACCTGTATTAAAAGACTACCTCTGTAACCCGACCAGCGACCACTGAAACTGCACTAAATCGGCATGAAATGCTTTGATTAAACGACCACAACACTGAGAATCTATTAACTTTAATCGCTGTATTGGCGTCTGGCCAATAGATGAGCAGATCATAGCAATAAAACAGAATTCAATCCTAATCGCTATGTTTGCTTTTTGTTCTACGCTCAAACACTGTATATAATTTGGCTGCGGTCCAAAAGCAACAGTGCTTGGCATTGAGATGCCTTGGCACTAAAGCCTCACTGCATTTTGTTTTAGTGTTTGTATGATTTGTAGCTATTAATCAAAGCATACATCATACATGGCATACAAAGCATACATGTAGTGGACATTTGTGCTAAGGCTAACTGAAGACTGGTTAGTCAGAGTAAGCCTAGTGTTGCCAGATCATAATCAATGCTAACACATATTTTATGGCAAACTGCAAAATACATGTAGTAACACTTGACTTGATGAATGTATGAAGGTTATTCAGTTGAGTAGGACAACATCTGATAGGAAAATAGCCATTGATATGGGCGTGGGCAAGATTAAAATTTAAAGCATAATATTAGACAAAAGTGAAATTTTCAAACAATGTGAGAATACAGTGTAATGCTTTTGGGGAAATGAGAAAAAAGCCAGAGCATGAAGACTAGTAACTGCTCTGCGCAAATGATGATGATGACGACTGTTTCATGATTTTGCCAAATGTGGCATGCCAGTCTCAGGCCCAGTCGTTACATGCATATTATGTTACATGTATGTTCATTTTCTTACAATGCATACTTTACTTACAATTGCATATTATGTTGTATCAGGTGAATGCATTAAATTACATGTGTAATCAGTATACCGATTAACATAAAATGATGTGTCATCAACCAACCTTCCATTCCACAACCACCTTCCTTAAGAGACCACTTCTACGCCTCCGAGTGGTGGTCGCTTAAGACAGGTTATACTGTATTTTAGTAGTCAGAACAGAACATAATCTGCTGAAGTATAGGAGTGTTTCAATTGCAGGAACACTCTGATATTTATAGGTAGCACTGGCGATACAATGTCATTATGTAAGGGCAGACTGCCTTCAGTAGTAATACTTTGTGAAGATGTCAATAAGTCTATGTAAAGTTATTTATATTTTATATTATTTATGTAAGATCAAGTCGGCTTCAAGACCCGCTAGTAAAAAGTTGATGCAAGCACTAGAAATCTATCCTGTGACCAGCATGGCCGCTCAGTTTGATCTGAAAGGTAAATAAAGTGTGTGTGTACTTATATGCAATAATTTATTATGAGTGATATATCATTAATTAATAATAATAAATAATAATAATAATTAATTATGATGAAAATACTTCATAATACTGATTAGCAATAATGACAATAATAATGCTAATAGTAGGGATGTTGAACGATTAAAATTATTCATCGTGATTAACCTTGAAAGCCTTTCAGTTAATCTTCGATTAATCTCAATTTTAAACTACAGTGAGTTCTATCAGTTTACATACATACACAAGCTGTGTGAATCTCTGAACACTATTTATACTAATATTTTAAGCCAAAAGTTTAGCTGAAACTTGCCTGTAATGACATTTCATGAAAACTGACACCACGACGGGACTTCGCCTGAATTAACATTAGCCGGGGCAAGTAGTCACAAATGTCAATTAAATTGATAAAAATATGAAATAAGTAGTGCAAATATGCTCAAATATGAATTGCGTCACAGGACAATTAATCACGATCAAATTAATTAATCTAGTTAATCTTAAATTAATCTCAGTTAGTCTTTGATTAATCGTGATTAACCAACAGTCCTAATTAATAGTAATTAATAGTTAATAATAATAAAAACACTTCATGTACATGTAGTATATATTTATCGAACTTGCCAAGAGTATTGTTTTAATTGGTAACCATAGCACATCTATTTGATGAGAACCCATTGCACATTGTATGATATTAGTATTAGTTCGATTGGCAAGGATGCCAAGGGGCAAGGAAGCCAAGCGGCAAGGAAGCCAAGGGGCAAGGAAGCCAAGAGGCAAGGAAGCCAAGGGGCAAGGAAGCCAAAGGGCAAGGAAGAAAAGCCTTCTGCGGGACAATAATCTCCAGGTCGTAAGTGGGACTCGGACTCACTTCTTTGCAGTTAATTTGCGTCTTTGCTGCTAGACCGAAAGAGCCAAATTTCAGGTTCCAAGTTATTTTGGATGATGGTGGTTGGCCTAAAGCTCAGGCACTGCCATGAAATCTACTGTTGGTAACGATTCCTTAATCGCAAGCAGAGCTTGACCAGGCTATCTGCAGCCACGCCGTTGTGTTTGTTCACTGTAACTGTTTACCATACATTGTTAGGTTTTACATGTCTTGTCTTGCTTGTATAATTGTAGTTGTGTCACCTCCTCTCAAATGTAGGATTCGACCAAAGTTTGACTGTAAAACATTGCCGGTGGTCCAGGAAGAGGCTGAGCCGCCCCTACCAGTATGTTATAGCTATAATGATGTTAATTATTATGTATTATTGTCATGAGTGTGCAGTTGATCTCAAGTTTCATAGCTTTTTTGGATGTTTCAGTGTGAAATTTGTGAACAGTAAATCTTTAGCATTGTCAAACAAAGGACACAGATTTTTGTGGACAAGGCCTGCATGTGGGCGATTTCAGCTAAAACACTATCAGTTTTTTATGCAAATGAAGTCAAATTCGAACTTTTCATAATTTTGATTATCTTAGTGAATTTAGTTCCTTGACTAAAATAAATCAATAATTTTGTCAAATAAACACAAATTTTATCAGTAAATATTATGTGCAACTATGGATGGAATACATTACCGCAGTATAAACCAATATAATATAAAGAGGGGGATAGTGATATAAGGATATCATGGCTATAAGGAAATCATGGCCTTGGTACTTTGGCTAGTCACATGACCAATAACCTCACAGGGGTGACTCCAATGACATCACAATGGTAATTAATGGGAATTATCCAATTTTCAAAATGCTCTATCTGAAAAAGGATTGTACTTAGATTTGATTTTTCTTCTGTAGATTTATTTGGATGAGCATCTTATGCAACCTGCCTCAGTCTGATTGCTTTTTGATCGAATTCGTTTTTGGCTCCTTTTACACACTTCGGCTGCTATTAATTTATATCTCCATGTATGCTACAGCACATCAGGGTTACATTTTTACCATTTATTTACCCTAGGCCTTCATAAAATCCAGTTGGTCGAAAAAAACATATTTTGACCTTATTTGACCTTTAAAACAATTGTGAATTCATCATTGATGATGAGTTTGTTTGTGTATCGCTTAATAAAATCAATAAAGATAATTTCTAAGTGATTAAGCATTGTGTTATTGCGCGCTTAAGCATTGTGTTATTGCGCGATTAAGCATTGTGTTATTGCACGATTAAGCATAGTGTTGGTTCACTGTAGTAGACCATCTGGAAAGTGGCACTTGTCTGTCCTTTTGAAAGTGGTAATATGAACTTCCACAAATCCAACAGAAAATTATTTCACAGCATCGGAGCTTCCTTTCAATGCGTCGAAGCCTCTGTAATAGATTATATGGTTAGGCTGAGCCACAGCAGATTTGGTGGCGTGGAGCAACCAACAGCTTAACAACGCTATTCCACCACTTTATTCTACCACACTATTCTACCACTATATTCTACCACACTATTCTACCACTATATTCTACTGTTGTATTCTACCACTATATTCTACCACTATATTCTACCACTATACTCTACCACTATATTCTACCACTATATTCTACCACTATATCTATCACTAGTTAGCACTACTTTTCAACTATTGATACTTATGTCTTTGTAGAGTTCCTTAAACACGCAGGAGCCGTTCCATCACAAGGATGTGTTATTATGTGCCAATGCAGAGATGGAAGTGGATTTTAACATGGGAGCTGGAGCGGAGCAACGTGCTGTTTGCAAGCCAACTGGAAACAACAAGGGCCAGATACAGGGATATTGGAGGAAAAAGGGACGTGAGAGCCGGGAAACGAGCAAGGCTCAAAAGTAAGATATGTCTACATTCAATCCTTATGTATCAAGTATTATTCTGGATAATTATGTTTATGCAGGAAGTGTGGGTCGAATATCACGTGAACTTGATTAAAGATGGCAATTATGTTGCACATTTAAATGAGGCTTGTCTCCTTGTAGAATTGGTTTCATGCTAATAATCCCGCACCAAGTTGTTTTCAGTCAGACGGCAGAAAAGTAACATCCACTCTGTTCTAACCACTCTCTGTTTGTGATGGAATGTGATTTGCTAAGCAGCAAACTAATTGCTACTATTTAATCTTACCCACACATTTGGATATGTGGGTAAGCTGGGGGTGGGCTCTACCCACACATCTGGATATCTTATATGAGAAAGCTGGGGGTGGGCTCTAACCATTAAGCCATCGGCAAAGAATATTCTATCCCAGCTTGTATTATATAATAAGATATAAACAGTTTTAACATACTGTATCCCATTATCCTAGTCTGCTCACTGCATCACAACACCTGAGAAACAATTCACAAGTAAGAATTCAATCCATAAGTAGTAAGCTACGATGAGTGACTAGCTATTTTAACTTGATCTGAATTGACATCTTTAGCAAGAATTGATATCGTAATATTTTTTATCGCAACCTTTTTTATATATTTGTTTTTACAATCTGCAACATCCATTCCGATCTATAATACCTGAGAGATAGTTTAGTACCGTAGCAGAAGACATTCAACCCGCTCAAATGATACTTTTTTTAATAAAAACGCACACGATGAAAATGAAATATTCAATATAGTTAATGTATAATTGTATTTTCTCTCCATTTCTGTATGTCAGCAACTGCTTTGTATAATACTTGAGTATTCTAGCAGTGGCAAAATCATCATAAATACAAACAGACATAAATGCTATCCGTTTATTACACTGCCAATCATTCACTTCATGGAATGTCTACCATTGCTTGCAGACAGAAAAGACCATTGACAAGGCTTCAGGCTAAGAAGGTCAAGGCCGCTGCCATGCCACAACCCATGGAGGAAACACATCACACAACTCCCAAGGTAGGTCATTGCATCTGCAGTAGAGATTGCTAGATTGGCGTTCTGGTTGAGTTGCATTGATGTTTGTTTTCAGCATCTCGAATTGAATATCAAAACACTGTCTTAGTGATGTGGATGAGATGGTAAACAAGGGCAAAATGCCATTTGGTGATCTCTTACGTCCACAAAAAATATGCTGTTCCAATTGTATAATATACTATCTATAAAAAATTAATTTGAATAGTTCGAGTGTAGCCACTATGGAACCACTATCAACACCTTTAGTCCGAGTTTCATCAGTTTTATATTGCCACTGAAGTTCTTGAGTACTATCACACTCATTGTAAAGACTAACCAATCAAAATTCTCTATCAAGACGTCATAGATTCTCAC
>JAOQGN010116641.1:0-11740 GCA_027564295.1 Himantozoum antarcticum
TCAGAATTCAATTCAGTACCCAACTGATAACCTTTGTACTTTTAGTTTAGTACCACTAAATGGTAGCAGTAGCACCGCTAGTTGGTAGCACTTATGTTTCTACATTACTTGTTAGAATTTAATTTAGATTGCAAATGAAATTAAAATTAAAAAAGATATATCAATTAAAAAGATGGAGTTAATACATATATAGTATATTAATAGATTTGCAATGTAGGCAAAATATATATTTAATTGAATTAAACGTTTAATAATTAATTAATAATCATGATATTGAATCATTAAACTAATGGTACCATGAGTTTCAGTGCAGTGTAAGGGATAGAATGATATGTTGCATGACCCCATTTGTAACAAGTAAATTTCAAAAATCAACTTGCGCATTTTCAAAAATCAACAAATTTTCAGCGGGTCATTTTGGCTGAAAATGCCCAAGTCAAATTTCAATCCCATTACGCCCCTGCTTTACAGCAGTGTATTATCACTTTCTAGTAAATTTTCAGCGAAGCTCCTTCAGTTGTATCATCACTTTACAGTTGGGATGGCACCCCCTAGCCCCCACAGTTGTTAAAATACATCACATTTGGATCCTGTGATATACTGTTTTTGGAAGGCTTTTTATACTCGGTAATATACGTTCTATTGAATGTTTGTTCCGTATTCTTGCGTCATTGGGACGCGCGCCTTTTAGGTGAGTGTGCTCTACCTCTCGAGGTTCGCTTCATCATTAAGAAATGCTTCTAAAAAATTAGATATTTATTTAATAGAGTGCCTTATATTAATGTGAATTTTATCAAATTGGTAATGGGTGCGCATTATAAGGTGAAGGTCACATTCAACAACTGGAGCCAGGGCAACACGCCAAGTGTAAATAATAAAGTTATCTTCCCCTCAAAGATAAAATGAGAGACATAGGTAGGGAAGATAACTCTATGGTGTGAAAGCGAAGTGAGAGCATTTTGGATTAGCTGACATAGACCTCTTTCACCCAAAAGCTGAGTGTATGTGTTGATGACATTGAGAAAAAATAGAGGTCATTTAACATGTCATCTGATGAGAAGGAATGAGAGCAGCCAAAGGCAAAAATGTCTTCTATGTTGGTGTTGGTATTATTTTTGGATTTCAAACATGTTTAAGATGGTGTGCCCTCAAAGTGAGAGACAGAGTAGAAGACACATGTGCCTTGTAAGCGAAGTGCGTCTTATAAGTGAATGTACAACCAGTGTGCCTTATAAAGTGAAATATTTTTTAAATGAAAAATATCCACTGTCACCTATAAGGCGCGCGTCCCAGTGACGCAAGAATGTGGTACCATTGCAATGATGTTGTAAAGTTCTGCAGTGAGATAGGGTAATGGAATATGGCTTGATTAATCACTCATTCGGGATATTCCAAGATCTTGCCTTGCATTGTACCATAGGGCACTCTGACTTTGCCTAGTTGTGTGATTATTAGAGAATTATTGCCGACCGTTGGTTGTTTCTGTACAGAGGATTGTTAAAATATACACAGTTGATTATACACCATTGCCAGGGATGGCCGATTACTCGATTAGTTAATCATACTTGTATGTGAGTCAAAGAAGGTTCTAGAGAAGATCCAGCAGCTTCCGTCTGCCTTACTTTTAATTTTACAGCAGATTTACATGACTGAACTATTTATAAATGACTGTTCAGGGTAATTGTTCATTTTAATTGCATGTATATCACACTATATTATTACAGTTGGACAGTGCTACATCCCTCATTCAAGCTGCTAAGAATCTCATGAATGCTGTGGTTTATGCTGTCAAGGCATCATACGTAGCCTCTACCAAGCACAAGGGCAGACAGGTATACTAATCATTTATCATTATATTACTTGTATTGTAATGTGCTTTGACAGCATCATCTGCTCACTGACTGTAAAGTGTTAATCTCATAGATTTCCTTGAACTGTGTTAGCTGCGTGGCATGTTCAGGTTCAGCTTAGGTATCCTTACTCGTGTCGATCTTACACCCGGCCACTGTGGCAGCTTGCATGAAGATACTGTAGTTGTGTAGTATAATACATGTATAATGCATACACTGCAAGGCTTTCTCAACAGTTTACTTTATATGAGCTGTTCCGTTTTTCCCCCAAGTATTACCCTAGTAGTCATTAATTTAGTCCAGTTCCATCGTGGTTGTTTCTGGTGCGTGCTTTAGATGAAAAAAATAGATTGTAGCTTCTAATAATTCTAATAGTCTAAAATAGATTCTAATAGGCTAATTTTAACTAATAGCATTGGTCACAGCAGCATGCGAAACTGATGTGCGGCAGTCATCTGCTCGGTTTACTAAGCAGACAACTCCATGTAATTATATAATGTATACAATCATGTTGTTATGGTTTGTTATTCTAGAGAGCTATTGTTCATTGGAGAATGAAACCGCCGCCAAAGAAAGCCTTGGTGAAAAAAGAAGACCTACAAAGTGAAGGTGCCAGAGTTAGAAAGGGAGCTCAAGCTAAAAGGGTAGAACCAATGAGAGCTCTCTCAGAATTTGATTCTTACTAGAACGACCTACCTAATTTACATGGTAGTGATGCACATTATTTATAATTACCAACACATCAATATGCCCTTAGAATGTAATGCAGATACATTGTTGGTTATGGGGATATTTACATGCCAGTTAGTAACAAATCTCAGAGGTGAACAGACAACTCCAAAACGAGCAGGCAATTTCAAAATAATTGCGGTGTTTGCTCTCGAGTATTTAGTCGACACCATTAATGATTATATCTTCATTAGCCTGACGTCAGCATTCAAAGCATAGATGTGTTATGTATAATAATATTATTATATAAACTCAACGTTCGCCCATGCGAATAAATGAAAAATACTATATACTAGTAGATGGCACCATGGTATTCACAATGTTTTGTTTTTAGCTCATTCCATATATTTGTGTGATAATGTCATTGCGATATTGCAATCATTCCTTTTCTACTTACTTTTTATAAATGTTTATGGTTCACATTCCACTAGCGTTCATAGATAGACACATAGGCTGTACGTCGACAGTCTGCACACATCTTATTTTCTGTTGGTAGTTAGTTTGCTTACCAATATTATTATACAAATTATGTATTCCTTGAGAATAACAAATTCTTTATTGATAATTTTGATATAGAATCCAAATATAAATTAATATAATTAGTCTTGATAGTATCTTCTTTCTCCTAGACTTTGTACTAGTTAATGCCTCATTTTAGGTGTCTAATTCAGCACTATTAATCCTAGGCATCTTAGAGCTCTAACAACGCATTCTGAAACTCTAAACGCATTAGAAGCTCTAACAACAATCTGGAACAATCTATGGAACATAGAAGTATTGTATAGATGACAGGGAAATCACAAAATATAAATATTGATTTGGTAATAATGTATATATGTATATAGTATTACCAATGTTGAGATATTGGGTAAGCTGAAAGACAACATTGACTACTTTATGAAGTAGAATATTTTTGTCTTCCATGCAGTCATTGCTCATTGATAGATGATAAACAAGTAAGTCGTGTAGTCCTGTAGTAATGTCATTTAGTGACTGCATTACTAGCCAGTCGATAGCGGAGGAAGCGCTTAGGTAGGTTTAGGTCCTGTGTGTGTGGGTTTGGGGTGAGTGTGGTCAGCTAGCCATTGGTCAGTCGTACCGGTATTGGATCATGTCTAAGTTGGTCGAGGGGTCATTCCAAGAGTGAAGTATCAAAGTCATGGACTACACGCTTTATATGCGCTAGTTTATTATCTAGATATTCCAAGCGCGGTTTATTGGCAAGATATTCTCTACTGTATGCGATCTCCTTGTACTTCTTTTTTATTCTTTTCTCTATTTTCTAAAACATAAATCAGTTGAGCTGGTTTACAAATAAGCACTTATTACATGTATGTATGTATGTAAATACACTGCACATGTCAGTATTATAAGTTATGGATGGTGAACCAGCACATACATGTAGTACACACTATACAGGACATAGAAGGCTACTCAAACGTCTAGTAGGCATAGTAGGCTACTACTCGTCCAAGAAGATGGAGGAGAGTTTTCTTTTCTTTTTGGTTCCCTATCTGTTGCGAGATAGAACCAAAGACAAAGGGAAAACGACTCTTGTCCATGCTCTAGGACCACTCAAACCCCGGACATGTCGCATTTTCATCGTCCAAAATTTCGATGAATTTACAAAGATGGGAGGATAATGGTGCTTTGAGTGGGTAGTGATGTTAGTAATTTATTGCGAATTGATAATTTGGAATTACTGCAAACAGTCAAAATTTGATGACCAAGGGTGCGCGTGCACTGCTGGTACACCCCTCTCATTTGGCAAACTTACAATGAGTAAATTCTAGTATTTTCAAAGTAAAGAATCCCCTGCCAGGAAATGACCCAGTGGGATGTGGGAAATGGAGGCAGAGCTTCATGGAAACGAATTCCACATCTCTCACCCCACCTCTAATTACATAAATCTGGGAGATTTTGTTTTACCGCCCAAGATAATAACCTCAAATAAGTTTTTCAGTGAAAGCGCTTGTCAAGAAAGTAGCTAAGCTACGTCCAGACAGGCTAAGAGCTACGTCCAGACAGGCTAAAAGCTACGCTGCTCACATGTAGACATGCCACGCTGCCCAGTGCTGACATACAGGGATTGCTGTTTGTATGTGGCTAAATTGACAGGTTGAACAACTCTAGACAGCTCAGTGATAATGTTGATACTATCTGATTAACAGGTATGAGATGAAAGATATGTTGAAAACTCTGGTAACATCTCGTATTATGCTTAATAACTTGGGTCACGCCATATAAGCAAGCATAAGTCTGGTAGGACAGTACCCTATAATCTTAATAGTTATCAGTATTGTGCTCACTTAGATACTCGCTTGAAACCAAATGTAACATATAATTTGCTCTCCAGTATGACTACAACACTTATTGCGAGTCCTGGACTTAGCTAGGAGTGGAACAGGAAAGCTCATGCATACAGTCGAGTATTTTGCTTATACATGTACATGTATATCCATATACCATCATTACCAGTAATATATTGTTAAAATAATACATGTATTTGTATATCCTAGATGGTACCCTATCCAGCCTGAGTCCACAACTGTTCGCAAATATCGGTTCAAAAAGAGTACCTTCAAACATTCATATTCGAATCAAAATTTACAAACTGTCAGTAGGCCTACTCCATCCAACAACCCTCCACCCTACAACCCTATATCCTTCATATATTATATATTCATCCAATTACTCCCTAAAGGCCTCAAAAGAATTTTGGAGTCAAACTTGATGAAGTGGTATTAAAGACCTAATTTATATAGATATACAGTTTGGCAAGTTAATTATGACCAAAGCTTCAACGAGCAACCGTCAGTGTGACTCCAAGCTGGTAGCAAAGGAAGAACATCAAGCTGAGGAAAGATAACTCTGTATTCGCTTAGATGTTTCAACAGTACCAGCCTAGCTGTGGTCTAATCACAACCGTGTGCCGGAGATTGGGGCTAAGAAGTCTATGCACGTGTAAATTTTCTAGGAACCAGGCACTAAAAATGAGATGATTATTGTGATGGGAGTTCCTATTGGATACGTTTTGAGATATACATTCTGACACTACAATAAACGCATTGATCAAAACACTGTAAAGCTAATAATATCGAACTAGCAGTCGCGGTTTACACAGTATCAGAAAATAGAGCACCATGATGGCACCTACTAGACCGAACATTTCAAGCAAACACTGCAGGGAATAATATAAATTGTATATAGGCCTACAGAAAATTATGCTAGTACATCTTGTCTGGTGATCCAGCAAAAGAAATATTGGTAAAGAAAATTTTCAGTTCGAACGGTGCGTCTAAGACTACGTTCCCAACGTCGCAAAAACTTTAAACAGTTAAGTCTGAGTCTAAGTCTACGTCAAAGTGAGCAAACCAAAAATGCATTATGTCAAAATATTAACTTTTATAAAACACTGATTTACATGATCAGGCTAATTTGCTAAATCATGGCATGCTGGTTGCTGGTTGAAAAGGAAACACGGGTCACAGAACAAACTGATGAAACTTGGAAGCTATTTCCTTATGGTGACAAAAACTGATATTTAAATCATGCTTGATTACAATTTGGAGGCAAGTATGTTGACGTAGGCTACAGCTAGACTGTCACCCACTGTCTGTCACCAAATGCCACCATACGACAGATAGTACTACTGTACTTAACTGTCTACTAATTACTAATCCCTAGTCTAACACAAAGAAGCTGGCAATATTGGTAGTAGAGAGTCCTCTAGCCAGAATTAGCTGCTATTCCTCAGTACAATCTGCAACCGGGGTTGATATGCGTGCCTCGCCATCTGCTAATAACTCACTTAGGTTGCTGTATTTTAGATTTTCGGCTTAGGTTAGTTTTAAAATTGCGGTTAGGGTTTTTACTTTCAGACACGAAACTTCTCCACCTACAATTGTTTTAGATCACTGGTGATCTCAAAAATGCGCTGCACCAGCCTCTAATAACGGAAGTATGCAACTATGCATTCAACACGTACAGATTTTGTGTAGCCGTAGTACCAACCTTTATTATTTTAGTATATAGTTATTTACTATAATATTATTAGCATAATATACCATAATTACATTAGTTATTAATAGTTAGTTATAATTCAAAATATCCGCCAATGAAACAAGTGTACGTGCATGCATGCATGCATGCATGCATGCATAATTTTAATATATTTGTTGTCGTAATTGCTGGTCAGTTATCCACATACAGCATGGCATTCCCATATTAGGTTAGATTAGATACTGGTACCGGCAGGTAATGTTACCGGTAGGCGTTAGGCAAAGTGCAAGGTTGGCGTAGCCTATCATTCACTTGGATGGCTCTGTACAACCAATGTGCTGGGCCGTCTTCTTCCAACGTTCACGATGAATTTATGACAGATTTGAAACATACTGGACCACTTGAGCACCTATTTCTAACAGAGATTTGCTTGGGCATCCCATGGGGGTCTCATGGGGTCTCCATCCCCAACTGATAAGACTATTTCAATCTTAGGCCATGTAAGCAGCCATATGCTAATCTACATGTAAAACATAAACAACTACATTGATAATGATTTGTAAGGTCTACCCAGTAGACTTTGTTTGGATTTAACTGGCGTCATATTTGAGAACGGCGTCATACTTGAAAATTCCAAGTTGTGACTACGCTAATATAAGTAATCGTGTAAATCATGAGGCAAAATGGATCCGAATTTCTACAGATTTTGTACTTGCCTCGTATTTATCCGACCCTGGCGTTATGACTTACCTCGTATTTATCCGTTCCTGGCATTATGACTTACCTCGTATTTATCCGATCCTGGCATTATGACTTACCTCGTATTTATCCGTTCCTGGCATTATGACTTACCTCGTATTTATCCGATCCTGGCGTTAGACTTACCTTATATTTATCCGACCCTGGCGCCTTGAGGCACCTTACGTTTATCCGACCCTGGCATTATGACTTGTAGTAGTTTATACTGAAACGACCCTAGTGTTGTAGCTTACCTTATATTTATCCGACGCTGGAGTTGCGGCATACAGCTGCTCAGATAGTCTGCGAAATTTTTGGTTAACTCCCTCGTTGTAGGCAAATAATATTTTATATTCTTGGTATTCACAATTAAAGTCCTCTTTATATTTATTCCTCTGATCAGAGTTGGTAATCATTGTATATTTTCTGCTCAAAATAAAAACAAGCACATGTTTAGATCAAGCAACAGAATGAGGAAAGTGGCATAGTTTACGCAAAGGTATAGGAAGTTGACTGCTGGCATTGTCAGCTGAGAGTTAAAAAAAGTTGTCAGTGAAATGGGTGATTGGCAGTGGTTACAGCATGCCCGAAATCATTAGCACGATCTAAACACTAATATTCATAAAACACTTGAAAAGCCATCGGTGCACACACAGAACAACTCTGCTAGTAGAGCAAACTTTAGACAGAAAAACACGAGTACCAAAATATGGAATAATTGGAATTACGCATGCCTTGGTATAGTACTGGGCACAGTGGTAATGGTTTGGGTACAGAAAGTTCGTAACTGACAGCTAAAAATGAGTGTTTGGGTGGTCAGGGTTCGGTTGTGTTCAGTACGGACAATCTTATACAACATAGTTATCAATTGTGACAGGTTGTGTTATGACATTCCAACTATTTGTGCAAGCTTAGCTTGGTCACAGCAAACTTAATACGGCAAAGAATCAAGTACTTGGAACTAAAATCTGCCTTAAACCAAGTTAGCCAACGAGTACTGGCAAGCGCACCCTCTGACTTGACCTAATTACGTTTACAAACCTAATATGCGCACCCATAATAGATCTGACCTAGCTTCATTTTGTTACATATAATTTCTATGTCAGCTTCTCGCTGTATATAATACTTATGTATGCTGTGGCTTGGTCCTAATTGATGTTTTGGTAATTGGCTATTTTTGGTAATTCCTATTAGCTATTTTGGTAATTGGCTTTTTTGCAATAAAGCTACAGACAGCTATTTTGTGAACTTACTATAAAATGGATGATATGTTTTTATACAAGTCAGTTGTCATTTTCTTCAGTGTACTAAACAACTTGCTATCCTACAGCACAAATCATTAATCGGAGAAACATGACGGACGTATAATGGTGGTGAGGAATGCATCTTTGTTAAGTGGCAGAAAAGCCGCTATCAAACAATAAGATATATGCAACTACAGTAGATATATTTATATCGCCCGATATAATTCTTGTTCACATTGTTCATTTAATGTCGGAGATGGAGAAACGTAATGATCTGATGAATGACGATGAAGCTCCAGCAAGAGAATACAGACCGCACCAAGATACAGACCAGCGGCAGCAGGAGAAAAAACCACAACAGCAGGAACTTCAGCAGGAATATCAACATCAGAGTTGACAGGAACGCCTGGAGAACCGAAAGTTTTTATTTGTTAGTTTGGGATGTTACTAAGTGATCTCCAAATAGACCAGGTTCAGTATTTAGTGAGACCATGGCACCGAGTTCATTCAGGATAAAAACCTTCAGGCAGTCGGTGAGTCTCGAACCATGATCTTTGCAGATAACTTCCATCATTGCTGCAAGCGCTACCATTACGCCACGGCTACGTTACCTACGTTAAGTTGGCAGAGCTACGGTACTTCTATATAAGGAGCCAAAGCTATGCAGCAATTGACGGTGGCTATACCAGCATTTCATGGTTTTGACTCCGAACTACCTGTACGGTACTACAGGACTACTACATGACTTCTACTATATCATGACTTTTACTACATTACTGAACTACTACATGGACAAATTCAACACCTTCACGGCATCCTATCCTGTTTCACCTGGGAGCCGGTACAAAGAGGTTGGCAACATGGCAGCACAGCTAGGCACACCTAAGCAGATCAATATTTGACAATGTTGGAGATAGATGAGCTTTTAAAGGAGCAGAATAATCCGACCCAGTTTTATCGTATGGGAGCGTCACAAATGCCGAGGTGACATGTAGTGGAAATCCCAAGGGAGATGATTCGAGCATTTGCAGCAAGAATGCACAAGATGTGACAACTTGTGCACTCATAGATATCGCAGACCAACTGTATGTTATTAGAATCGTATTTTTCCGCTTTGCCAACAATGAAAGGGTACTGAGGACCATGAACTCGCCTTTAACAAAGCTACCCAAATCACTCGAGAGGTGGGAGGATTCAGTGGAGACCATTTACGGCATCAGCAAAGTTGCCACCAGAAGTAACGAAGACCAGTTGACCATCCAGCTACACTTCACGACGCACGTAACAGGATGCAGAATAGAAACAGGAGAAGAAACCATGTTACAGATGTGATGTGATGACCGGTGTGATGATGACCGCCATTGATCATCCAAACAATTGTCGCTTCAAAACATCGACTTGTAATTGCAACTACTTCTCAAAGCCTGGGCAGCTTAAATATGCATGTATTAACTAAGAAGACAGCTCCAACGAAAGTGAAAATGGTTCAATTTGCTCTACATAGGACGATGGGTAAGATACAATTGGCACCACAGTTTCACGGGGAAGATCCAATTGCAAGAACACTGGACATTGATTGAGCCGGCAACAACTTCATAGTGCAGAAGGTCTGGGACCAGCTACGGAGACCAGAACATTAAACTGCAAGCAACGACCACAAGTTGGTTTTTGAACACGCCATAGATACCATTCCAGGCCAGTACTAAATTAGAGGACACCCAAATCCCTCCACAAGAAAAGAAAATATTTTAGTTTGTGGTCAGCACAGCACCAGATCTCGATGTACTAGCGAGAGCAGCTATTCAACAGTTTGGAATTTCCATCGATGACAATCTAAATGAGAACAGTGTTGCTCATCACTTCAAATCAACGGTCAAACTAGTATTCTGCAGAGCCAGCCCAGCCCTTTCTTGCTCTAGTTGATGACCAAAACCTAAACTTATGATGCGGGAATCTTAAGGGCATATGGAACCAACACAGTCCAATGAACATGGTTGCTCTCCAATGAATAGCAAGGTTGCTCCTTCCAGGATAAATCCTTACAGGAGTGGAGCAGTAACCAGCTACAAACCTGCACCATGTAGAGATTAGCTGACAGAGGACTTGGATGCTGATGAGAGATGGGCAGTTTTGCTCAACATACTGTGGCAATACATGAGTCACATGGTCGTTGGCAAATTGCAACCTGATACGCGACATTGGAATCTCAGGAAGTTTCAAACTTGGCACCAGGACAGTAGAGAGAGATTGATCGCCAACATATCCAAGACCTTGAGCTGCGGATGAGCTGCCCAGAGATGCCGATGCATCAGGTCGCATGGCAGTGGGACAAAATGAAGAGTTTGATCAGATGGAGAATGAAATTTGCTTGCCCATGGACACCATCGACTGACAACTCAGTCGACAGTCAGTCAACTCGTCAACTCAGTTTACAGACTAACGAGACCTTAAAAGATCTAGTACACGACTGTAAGATGGCCAAGAAACCCGCACAGGAAAGAGACATGCATGTAGATGGCCTACACTGCAGAGAATTCTTCAGATTCTGCACCTGGGGCACCTTGAAATCGAAAGGATGAAGAAGTTATCCTGAATGCACTGCCTGTGCTGATGTCAGCACAGGCACTGCTCACATATTATCTGACAAACATTCGACCATTGATAACGTATGCTTGTCAAGCATGGGCTCCACTCACAACTGATGCCAATATAAATCGGCTAGAACAAATTCAGCGACGAGCTATGAAAATAATCCACCCTGAAGAGAGCTATATATAGTGAAAAGTTACAAAACTGTTCACTTTCAACTATCAGCATTTACATAGACAAATTATGCAGCGATCTATGAAAATGTAGATCATCCAGTACACATGCACATAAATGTGCACTAACCTAACTAACACTAACCGAAAAACCAGAGTTTCCAGGAAAGCCGTCATACCCAAGCTTAGGACCAGCACATACAGAAATAGTTTTTTGTCAAGTACTCACAATTTTTATAGCAATCATTTTAGACAGAGCACTATGATGAATATCTATACATTATATTTCTACATTTTTGGCATCTTCACTTTTTAGTTGTTGTAAATCACTTCAGTATACTTTTATTCGTCTTGAAGGATAAATAAATTATTATTATTATTATATTATTATTATTATTATTATTACATTATCAAC